>VWYP01004868.1:871855-912487 GCA_013400435.1 Pycnonotus jocosus | reverse complement strand
ATAATGTTTAGTATTTTTTAAAAAACCAAACAAAACAGCATCAACTTTCCCACAGGGACAAACCTGATGTGACTCCATCTTGCTGATATACATTCATGTAGACAATTTCATAGAATCACAGGGTATCCCTGAGTTGAAATGGACCCATTAGGATCATCAAATCCAACTCCTGGCCCTGCACAGAGCAGCCCTAGGAGTCACACCATGTGCCTGACAGCATTGTCCAAATGTTTCTTGAACTCTGTCAGGCTTAGTGGTATTTTAAATACTTTGGTTCCTATTTCCATGAGAAGAATTTTAAGGAAAATGCTTTTCCACAAGTTTTCATAAAAACCCTTGGAAACAACGGTCTGGGGGTTTTGTGTTTGTTTGTTTGTTTCTGTTTTTTCACTCGAAAATTAGACATATTCTGTTTTAATCTCTTCTAATTTAAATTTGAGTACAACATCAAGAAAGATATTTATGGAAAATAGCATTCTGAACCACACAGACCTGTGATCTAAGTAGTCTTTTGGAGGAATTTATTTAGAAATTAAAATAGCCAAACATTTTAGTTACCTCAAAAGTAGCCTCACCGGTGTGTGGCACTACACAGCTTGACAGACTGACTATTCTGTGCAGATTTCTTTTCTATATGACAGAGTTTGTCTTCCTCCAATGCTACTGAGAAAAGAAGACAGTGAATTGGAGTTATTCAAATGGCCTGGGTTCGGTTCATGTACCATAGGTTGGCCATCCTTGAATATTTAAGAGATTTTTAAAGGTATTTCAATTCAATTTTGTGGAAGAAATTATTTTGCTTTGTTCTGTGTTAGTAGTTCAAAGATTAGAAAGAAAAGATTGTGGCTGTTCACACATGATTGTGGAAGAGAGTTGCTTTCTTTGTTTTTTTAATGTTTCAGAATGAAATATCATTTAGACCAGCTTGGTTTGAACCATGTTTATTTCAAAATTACTTTAGAATGTTCAACAGCAATGAACTCTGATAGTGACTGCATGGGAAAAACACTAAGGAAAGAAAAAATACTCTAGAGAATGAGTGGCAGTTTATTTCAACAAAATCTCTAGGCAGAGGAAGTGGACATGTAGTGATGCCAAAGTGACCTGACTCTGGGGCGGCATTTGCAGTCCTGCTTTTCATTTAATTTTAAGGCTTTACTTGAGAATATTAAAATGACCAAAGAATAGGCAGAATCAAAAAAATTTAATCTGAGAAACAACCCAATGTTTCGGAAACTTACCACACTATTTGAGTCATTAAATCTGAGTTCAATGACCATATCTCATACCTATTCACATTCCTGTAAAGAATGACAATCTGCTATCTCTATCTTCTCTTCTATTATTTCAAGAAGGAAAGATCTAAAAGCTTCCAGTGCTCTGAAAAAAAAAAAAAAGACTTTATTTTTCATTTCTACATGTTTATATTTTTACATTTAGTTATATAAATACATCTAAGCAAAATCCTCATTTTTATAATTCTAGGGTTTCTTTTTAATACTTTGTACCTCAATTTTCAATTGAAGAATGATTTTTAGTGTACTCTGTTTTCCTGTTGCACTCATTTTTGTGAGGAAAAACCCACCTGTATTCCTTACAAAAGGCTAGTAAGATGCATTCTAGGACATTTTATGGGGCACTTCTGTGAGTTTGGAGGAATTGAATGAGCAGCATGGAATGAGAGATATTGCTGACTATTAGTGATGTCTCCTTATGGAATTACAGAGAGAGTAGATTCAAGAGAGATACTGTCTTATGGGCCTTTACAGTTGTTTTACCTTCCTTTTTTGGAGATTGTGATCAGAGGTGGACATAAACTCCAGTGAGTTATCTTTTCATATATTTGCTCTTCATTGTAGATTTGGGGTTTAAAACTACTGAAGATCCAAAACCATAAAGATATAAAAGGGGGAAAAAACCCTTGGTGTAAAATCAACATCTCCAAGCAATCACACATTGTTTTTCAGTCTGAGGAAAGAAAATTGAATCAATTTTACTGATGTTTAAGTACAGTAGGTCAGATGTGGAGAGACATTTCCTAGGACTTTAGCAAAGACAAGCATGTATCAGAATTTTTGTTCAAGCTGTAATTTGTCCTTTCCAACAGAACCAGCACCTCTTGGGCACCCAGCTATGATGTCAATAATTTGCCAGAAATGTAATGTTTCTCAGAAAAAAAGAGGCCCAAGACAAGAGAAGGAACTACTGCAGTGAGGTTCCAGAAAAAGTGGCTGTGAGCAGTGGGAGGCAGATGGGGAAATGAATTTCAGTCTGTGCAGAGGGGAGAGAAATAGAGATCATTGCAATGGAGCTACCCTGGCCTAGAATGAGTTAGCATGACCAAAAATTAACGTGCATTAATGAGGATTGGGTATTACTGGCTGATTCTGTCCTCACGTGGGGACAAAGCCTTAGGTCCTTGCCTGGCCAAGCCAATAATTTTGTGCTAAGCTATAGCTGGAATTCAGTCCTTGTTGGGTTCAACAGGGGGCTCCTGTCTACTTTAATCAGCTCAATCAGTGAGGGGCCCAGCCATAGCCTCAGAGAAATAGGCAGAGTTGCTCTGGATTTCCACAATGGAGCTGACAGAACAATTGGTCTTTTTGAAAGGATCTTTGAAATATGAGGTACAGTGCAGTTTTGTCTGTAACGGCATGCTTAAAGTGTCATATACTTTTTCAGACATTTAATAGCTTATTGGCAAAGCATGGTATTTTTGATTTAATAGTCAGTTTAATATAGAACATTTTAAGAAGGTGGATGGCGTTGCCATCTCATTGGAGCTACTTCAGTTTTCCTGCAGCATTGTGAAAAGAAAAGCTAGATGTCATACACTCTAAATATATTTTAAAAAAATCTCCTGCATAAAACATTTAAGGAGCAGACTGTATTTGACCAAAGGTGAATAGAAAGAAGCTGGAGGTGTAATTTCAAAATGGAGGCATAAACATGCCCAGGGCAGCGTGCCATTCTCTGGAACAGCCGTGAACCCCGGCCAACAGAGCTAAGTTTTTCCCAGAACCTTTTCCATCACTGCTGTTTTGGAAGCTGTCAGATTTGTGATCAATCTTCATAAGCATGCACTGCATGTCAAATTTTGTATTGTTGAGACTGACAATGACATCAGCCCTGTGCATGGGCAGCTGGTGGGCACAAGGGCTCTGGGAGAGGTGACAAGCCAGGAGGGGCACCTGTATTGTAAGTCTGGGCTGGGTGGGTGGAGGATGCCAGGAAAGCACTCTGGTATCAAGTGCTGCTGCAAAGCGTTTGGGGTTAAGGTTAGTGATGACTCCTGTATCAGCACAGTGTCCTTGGCTGACTGTGACACAGCCTCAGCACATCTGTGGAGCAGGTAACCCCAGAAACATTGTACCTTAGACATCTGTCTGTCCCCAGGCTTAAACAGTGCCCACAGCAGTCCATAACTATAAAATTAGGGAGTCCTAATGTCCCTACTCCGCAGCCCATACCAATTTAATTTCACAGAAAGATTCTTTTCATACCCATGATGACCAGTGGCTGGACCTGGGGCACTGGTCTTCCAATGTGCAGCTTTTTGCCCTCTGTGTGTGTGTTAGATGAACACACATATGTATGACAAAACTTTCACATTCCTCAGAAAATTAATAATCTCCTCCAAATTTCCTCGCCTACAACTTCTAGTAATGCTGCAGTTTCTTCAAGTCTTTCTTCATCCCACGTAATGGTATTTTCATAGAATGCTGTGATGACTAGACAGATAAAAAAGAATTCTAGACAAGCCATCTTTATCTTTTCAGACTTCATATGTACTTATTAAAACAATTCATGGCAGTCCATTCTTTCTAGGAAGTCTGATCAGGACATAATTAATTCCAGTGTTAGCAATCATATTCGTTAGCAGTCTTAGGTCTTCAGGCATGTTTCAGACTGGAAATTAGTAGGAGTTTTTTATGTGTGGCTTAGGATAAACAGTTGATCTCTTCACTGAAATTTTCTTATTTTTCTTCTTGACTTACTATTACCTCCTTTTTCCCCCCTGACTTTTTTTCTTAGTTCTTTGCAACAGTACAAACAAATAGTAGTTTTCGATGAAGTCTAAATAATGTAATATATTTTTTCTGTTCAAGAAGAAAAATGGTAAAATCTGTGTAACAATTGAAAGAAAAATTGCAACAACTCCTTGCCGCATGCTGCACAATAATTTCAGTAAAATACCACATATATCTGTATAGATTGATCATCAATATGATGGAAGGTGCAGTTATTCCTTCTTATCTCAGAATGTTTACACCAGAGTTCTTTTTATAGTTAAATCATTATGTTTTATAAAAATTCTTTTTTCCGGTGCCAAGTAAATGATGGCCTGAGCCTCACAGCTTTGGATAGATGCCTCTGACTGCATTTTTCTCTTTTCCCCCCTCATCTCTTTCATCTTTTGAAATCTCAACAGTTTCATTTTTTTAAATCTAAAATTATGCCACTCAACTTTCATAAAAGCACTTTGACTTATAACTTTGCAATACTCAGTGGATAAGATATAGAGACAGAATCAGACATTTTGTGACATTCAGAGCTGAATGTTCACTCTTTTTGACTGACAGCAGTGAAAGATCTGAACAAAATAATGGTCCTGCCACTTCACGTCCCATTCAGAGCACAGATTGCAGTAAACCTTTGCAGCACTTAACTGCAGTCACTGGAAGGCTGAGGTGTTGCAATAGCAAATCAACAACACTGTTGGGCCTCTTTAAATTAATGCTCATGACTCTAAGGGTGACTACCCCCAGCAAAACTGACTCACAGAGGATAAAGTTAGTACAGCTGTAATCAGGGTTTGATTCAGAGGCCCCAGGAATCCCGTGGTGCCAGTACCATTTGGAACTGACAGCCTGTCAGCACCCCTGTTAACAGTTTTGCTCTGTTAAGATAAGCCATTGCCGTGCTCCTAAAATTCATAACTGGTACAAATAGAGCACCACGGAGTACCCTGAATTCTAAAGAGTAACTTGCTGGAAAGGATTTTTGACGATCCATTCATGTAAGGATTACACACTGCATTCCTGAAAGAACACAGATAAAGGGAAATCTGGTGCACTTGATTTAAATATATCTGAGTCAACAAAGTTCTGTATTTTTATCCCTAAATGCGTGTATATTCCATTAACAGTGGAAAAAGATTGAGCTCATTTTATCTGTCCAATAACTGCATCTTTTAATACGTATATTATCTGGTGAAGCTTCATCTAAATTTGTTTTCTGGTATTTTTGGGGAGGTAAAGTAGAAATGTCTTTACCAGGAGATTCCTGATTTTGCTTGGCTCATAAAGCCATTTACCTGAGATTTTCTAACCCAACTCTGTTGTGATTCTAGACATAATGTGGTGGTGGTATATCAGATATTGGACTCTTTTTTGGGATCCAAAAACTTCCTTCTTTCCCTTAACTCTCTCTGTGTACATGTTCTATTTAGGGTTAATTTAAGTTTCTGGAGGTGGTACCTGTTTCCAAGAACAAAACTTAAATATGGTCACATTTTCATCATCCTCCAACATTGACTAGTTTTGCTTTTTTTTTTTCCTTAGTTCTTTCCTATAATTGAAGAAGGGGTAACATATCTACAATTTCCATTTGCACAGTGGAGAAATACCCTTCCAAATGAAGAGTACAAAAAGCCCATTAAATAGTTAAATCCTGACTGTAGTTAAGTAATATATAAGTATTATGTAAGTTAATGTGGAGTTCCTCTGTTGAAATAAAATTATCCTTAGGCCAGCAAACTGGTAGCCTAAATTCTTCTTTGTAGCAGTTAAATTGCTCACAATGCTACAAGTGAATATTTTATTGTGTTACGAAACTACCTTCAGCTTTAACTTTCAAATCAGTATTTAAAACCAGACGTGGGCAATAAGAGAAACCAAAGATCCACAGATGTAGTCATCTGTTGTTACAATTTTTGGGGCAATATTTGAATCTAGTAGCTAGTTTGGATTTCTAGGTTTTGGGTTTTTTTCTTTAATTGTGCTGAGTCTATGAATTTATACATCAAAATGCAGTTTAGATTTCAGTCCTGGTGATGCCTATTCTCATTATGTTTTATGCATTACTTTTTTCAGTGGATGTGTATGCACTTGATTTAAAATTTAATTTACTGCAATAGAACCTTTCAAGCTTTTTAGTGAGCTTTATAGATCTGCAACAACGAGCGATTAGGAACAAATTTTATACTTTGCATTCTAGCTCTTAAAATTCCTCCTGTGTAAACATCTCCTGGTTTCAGATGGTGTAGAATTTATTTTCTTCCTGATACCTGGACCAGTGCTGTGTTTTGGATTTAGGTTGAGGCAAATGCTGATAACACACTGATGCTTTTAGTTGTTGCTAAGTAGTGTTTACAGGAGGTCAAGGACTTTTCAGCTTCTCATGCCCTGCCAGCGAGAGGGCTGGGGAGGCACAAGGAGTTGGGAGGAGACACAGCCAGGACAGTTGACCCCAACTGACCAAAGGGATATTTCATAACATGCTCAGTACATAAACTGTGAGGGAAAGCTGGCTGGGGGACTGCTGCTGGGGCTCTGGCTGGGCATTGGTCGGTGTGTGGTGAGCAACAGCATTGTGCATCATTTGTTTTGTATATTCAAATTTATTATTGTTATTGTTAATGCTATTCTTATTGTTATTATTGTTTTTTCTTCTTTTTCTGTCCTATGTAGGCTGTCTATTTCAACTCACAAATTTTCTCTCTTTTGCTCTTCCTATTCTCTCACCTATTCCACTGGGGTGGGGGTGATCAAGCGGTTCTGTGGGGCTTAGTTCTTTGCTGGGGTTAAACCACAACAAAACATTTTCCTTTCATCAAATTTCCATTGTAGCTGGCTTGCCTCATATAACCTTGAAAGAAATTGAATACTGATTGTCCAGAACTGTATTTTGAAATATGGTTTTCCCTGGATCAGGCTTTATAAATAAATAATACTTTTAAAGACTTTATTTGTTTAGATACCTAAAACTTTTGTCCTGAGGCAATCTTGTATTCTGTATGAATGAAATGCTTTAGAACATTTTATTCACTGTGTAGGCTATGCATCCTGCCTTCTTAACAGAGAGGAGTGTAGATACCTTCCACTGTACTTTATGTATTTTAGCATCTGCAATTTATGATGTGCTTGATTCATTTTCATCATCATATTTTCTATTTTAGATTTTTAATTGGCATGGTTTTAAAAATAGTGTTCAGTGCATGTGTTGTTGCCTGTTTTAAAGGCAGCATTTCTTAGCAGTTTGCTGCTGTGTTGGATGGAGACAGAGGATTTCAAGATCCCAGGGCAGGGTGCTGCTGTGGGAGATGCACTGTCTCAGACCTGTTTCTCCATAAAAGAGTGGGACATGACAGCACCCAGGAGAGACCTGAGCTGCTGAGGCAGTGGAGAAGCATTTTGGAAGGTGCCAATAGGCATGACTTCTTTCTTAGTTTCAGATTCCCATATAGCATCATGACGTGATGAGAAGAGGCTTTTCATGCTACTTTCTCTTCTCTTTTACACTCTTTGCCTCTCACTTCTCAGGCACAATCTGCCCATTGTGCTCATGCTGTAGGGAAAAGGTGTTGTAATCATCACTATACCCTCAGAAAACCTTTATTTTTTTCCCAAGATTTATCATTGATAAATATTGCATTCCACCTGAAGTGTAACACATTTACTTTTTCTCTGTACATACATTTACACCTTCATTTACTGTTGGTCTGATTTGGGAAGGACTCAAAAGTGATCAGCAGAGCTCAAAAATTGTGTGCATCTGTCAGAAAGCAACTGTAGGCAAATGAGAATTATCAGCTCTCTGCTGAGAGGAGTTTTATTAGCAAGAAATAAGAGCCCAAGCTAAGGCAGATGGACACTTAATTTAATTTTACTGCCAAAGCATTGTGGCTCATAGGTACATAATTTCACACAAATCTGAACAGAACCCAAATGCAGCAGTTTGAATCAAGCTTAAAGAAAGAGTTTGACCTTTGATAACTTTGGATTTTCAAACTTTTTTGTTACATCTTTAGCTTTCATGGAAAGAATTGGTAGCTAGTTTATTTTTATAGAGTTTTGATGAGGTCTTTTTGTCACTCTCTGCTTCTACTTTATGAGGATCTGCCCATATTGGTTTCAGTTTACTAGAGGAGTGAACCCAAGTAGTTTTCAAGAGACAGAAATGAGTGAGCCAGTAACTATTCATCCAGTGAGTATAGTCATGTCACATTTGCAGGAAAAGTGAGCTAGATTGAATCAGGCATCACTGAAAAGCCTTGAAAACCTTCACAGTGGATAGATTAATAGCCTAGTTAAGCTAATCAATTTAATAATCAGTTGAGAAATCACAAATGGGGGTTTTTTTTTGCTATAAACCCGTGTGTTTTCAAATTGGCAGCTTATCCTCATAAATTGCCATTCATTTTTGTACTGACCATAGTGCCTTTACAACCCAAATTATGCCAGACTCCAAGCTACATGGAAAGATAGAGTTCTGCATGTGGTACATGATGCTGGTGTTGTCTGGGGAGCAATCCTGATCCCTCCACCACATCTCTGTGTCCCAGCTTTGCCACTTGAATACTTTCTATTCTCTGCTCACTCTAACGTTCACATGGATTGTCCTCAACAGTTTCTCAAAGAGCTTCACAGAAGTCTGTGAACTCTTGTGTAACCCTTCCCCTCTGTAAGGGACAGCATTTCTGAGTCTACATGACATGGGGAGCATAATATAGAGTACTTCCATGCTGCCTTCAGGGAATGGGATGGAGAACAGGAGGGCACAGGGGGCATAAGGCCATCCCCAAGGTGTCAGCAGGTCATCCACAGAGCCAGAGCTTTCCCCTGTCACTTTAGCAGGCCATGAATCCCACACATCATTGTGCTGCAAAGTCAGGAGGAATGGTTAGAGTTCGTCCTCCAGAATGCATCCTCGTGATCTTCCATGAAACTGGAGAAATCCAATGGATTCTTACACATTATGCTGTCTTTTCTCCTCTAATAAGGAAATGCTAGCATTGCAAAGTTCTGGCAAAATTTCATGCTGACAGCTCTTTCCTAGCGCATATTATGGCCTTGCAGTGCAATAACCCCAATGTATTGATAACACTGAAACAATGCAGTTATTATTCAGATGTGTAAAAGCAAATTATTGTGGCAGCACATTGAGTTGTACTCCTGAAGTGGCTGTGAAGGTATGAATAGCCATGTTTTGCAGCCATGTTTTGCACTACCAGGATGACCCTTTAGGATTAAATGTACAAGGACTTGTTTTAATACTTTTTTAACACATGGGACTAATTCACTTAAGTTCCTTGGAACAGTCTAACCTCAGTTCTGCACAGATCGAAGACTTCATCACTTGGAGTCGTAGAGGAATTAATAGAATTGTAGAGTCAGAGAATGGTTTGGGTTTGAAGGGACTTTTAAAGGACATCTATTCCAACTCTCCTGCAGTGAGCACGGACACCGTCAACTAGATCAGATTGCTGAGAGTCCCATCCAACTTGACCAGGGATGGAACACCCACCACCTCTTAGGGCAACCTGTGCCAGTGTTTCACCACTCTCATCATAAAAAAAAAATTCTTCTTTGTATCCAGTCTGAATCTACACTTTTCTAATTTCAAGCCATTACCCCTTGTCCCGTTGCTACCAGCGTTACTAAAACATTTGTCCCCATTTCCTCATAAGCTCCTTTCAAAGGCTATAGTAAGGTGTCCCAGGCCTTCCTCTCCCCATAGTGAACAGCCTGTGCTCTCTCAGCCTGTCTTCATAGCAGAGGTGCTCCAGCTCTTTGAGCATCTTTGGTTCACTCCAAGAAGTCCATGTCCTTCCTAAGTTGAGACCCCAGATATAAAAGGAGTAGAAGTGTAAAACCAGTAAAGTTAATTTTAAAAAATCAGCTTTTCCATTTTTGTAATAAGGTACATAGAAATGATCTGTGTACTCTGCTGAAAAATCACAATATTTATTATGCATAAAGTGCTGTAGCAAACAGTTGTGATTAGGTCTAAAAAGTGAAATGGAACTGAGTCTGGAATACACTGCTAAAATAACAAAATTGGTTCATGTTATTTACCGTGATAAGATTTAAATGAAGATTAGTAATATTAAGTCATTATACATTTAATTAACTTGTAGACATCAGTACATTGCAACATCATAGTCACACTTGGCCATTTTCAGATTTATATAAAAATGGATACTGTCATTACTTAGTAAAAGCAATCTCATATTTGATCTGATGGTCTTTTCTTAGGAAAAAAATGCATGAAAAACAGTTAAAGTAAAAATTCTCTCACTTGATCATCATGGCTTATACTATGAAGGGAGATAAGGGCATTCAGTAAAACACAGTTTGTCAAGTTTGTTTTTTTTTTAAAGCATTTTTTGTTGAAATGAAAGCAAAACCACATCAAATTATTGTCTGGCTTTTTTATCACTACCAACTCTTTTTAGTATATTCTTGTAGTCGAGCTACAATGGTAATGATGTCAGAAGGCTTCCAGCCCCAGTCCAGTTATATCAGCCATAAATTAGTCTTCTTTATAACCTCTGTAATCTTCCTAATTCCATAGCAAATGGTCTTTATATACTCATCACACCTTAATGTCATGAGTCAGGGCTTCAACAGATCAAGTGTGTGTGGTGAACCTAAACAAATGTAGTGGCTTCAAGCTATGACTTTCAAGGTCACAAATATATAGCATGCAAAACATGTTTGAATTTTCAGTTACTGAATCAGTAAGAAATCTATCCTCATCATCATTATTACCCTTCCATTTCCTCTTGAAGTCATAAATGTTAATTTTGGATTCCCAGCCTTTGAAAATAAATGAAATAAACCCCAGATATTAACAGAATAGGGTCAGTTTCTGCACCTGATGCTGAACCTCAAAGCTAGTGGAAAATATAGCTAGTGGAAAATAATGAGCACAAAAGTTTATAGATAAATCTGTAACCACCAGAAAATGCTTATAAAGTGCTGGGTCATGACCAAAAAAAGAAAAAAATCAAGGAACTTACATTGAAAGTATTTATACATAAAATATGAAGGGGTTTTTTTCTATTTTTATAGCTGTATTTCCTCTTAAAATGTGAGTGCAGTTATGCTTTGCAAGGAAAGTGCCTAAAACTCAGGCAGATATGAGATCCCTACGTACTTTGTAAACTGCTGCCTGGGGATTTTGATTTTTCAGCTCTAGGAAACCTTCTGATAGATTTCCAAAGCAAACCAAATCAATCCCCAAAGCTACTGTAATTCTAAAGAGATTCCACTTGCCATAAATGGAAACAGATAATTAAAAATATATTTAATATAATTATGTGTTTTAAGCACATGTGCTGTATTATTTCCCCATTTAGATTCTTAGCCATTGCCCAATGTATGCATATTAATATGTCAATGTCTGGAAAATAATAATCCTTAATACATTTAAGTACTGGATGTATTAAAACCAGCTTTCACTGCTAAGAAGATAGAATGCAAGACCTGTGAGTTGTTTCTCATTGGATTTTTCCAGGAAATACTTGATGTAAGTTTAAAATAATAGAATATATCACAATAGACAGAGGTGAAATTCATCCATTAGTTGCAGGCTGTTGTAAACTGGTGTCAAATTCACATACCAGGTTTAATTTCCTGTTTATTGCATTTTGGTGAAAACAGTCTCCATCTCACAGAAAAAAGTTGGCACTGCAGAAAAAATGAGTGAAGAAATGCTGTATAAATTAGGGTGATACCTGCTAGCATGTGCAACAGTATGGAGTGCAACTTTTCTGATGGATTTTTGCCATCTGAACTTTTCAAATGAAAGGAAAACTGGAGCTAGTAGAACTCCTTCCATTCTTGGGCAAATAGCTATTTGTTATAAAATTTTGTCTCTGGGAAGGGAAAAAAAGCTCAAATAACCTATATATGTACAAGTATGTGAATAGGAAAATCTGTGTTTCTGAGTATTAAATCTATGAATTCAAATTTTCCCTGTACTCCTAGTGGTTAATAACAACAGTACGTGTTGTATACACTGATAAAGGGGCTCTCTTGTGAATTACTCCTTAAAGTAAGAACACATGGACCACAAAACGCGTTTGCAGTGTTGCTTAAACCCACAAAATAAGGAAACATTTTCCTAAATACAATATATTTTGGTAAAATTACTTAGCCCCTGGAAAAGAAAGATTCTGTCACTAATCTATTTGCTGGAGTAATAAATTTGTCAAAAAATACAGAGCTGTGGGAAGTCCTTGACAATTTTCTCCCCATCCATATGAAATGCAGCATGTCACAAAAACACACTGCTGAGGCTCCCAGCATCTCATAACAACGGAAAACACTGCCATAATTATCTCTGCAACATAATGTATTCTGATTACCTATGTACAGCAATTATATAAAATAACAGAGCTGTTAATGTGCTATCGCTGAGACACAGAGCTCATGTGAATAATTTATGTAGAATGAAGTAGAAAAGTGCCCTCTTTTAATTAAAGGTAAACTCTAGAACATTCTCAGAGAACTCCAAAGATTAAAAATTACCTCCTAGAATAGAAACATGGAATACTCTGGGTTGGAAGGGACCTTTAAAGGTCATATAGTCCCGCTCCCTGGAATGAGCAGGAACATTTTACACTACATGAGGTTGCTCAGAGTCCCATTCAAACCTGACCTTGAATATTTCCTGGGGTGAGGCATCCACCACCTCTCTGTTCAAGTGTTAGATTACTTCTTTCATCTAATTTTGGAATATATATATAGTTGTGGATTTTCCCTTTTCCTTAGGGGTTACTGACCATATGGTTCTTGCCTTACTTCCTTCAAAGAAAATAATGCATGTGGCCTTTTATACAATGTAAATATGTTTGTCTCACTGAATTATGCATCTTTACCAGGAAAGTACTACATATAGGTTTGTTTGAAACAGATCCTAGATTTTACAGGGGTTAGTTGAATGTCTTTCCAGCCTCCTTCATTCAAGAAAGCCATAGGGATTGAGTACACCCTCAGCAAATTTGCAGATAACACCAAGCTGAGCGGTACTGTTGACAGACCTGAGGGATAGGATGCCATGCAGAGGGCCCTGAGCAAGCCCTAGAAGTGAAAATCATGAGATTTCTCATGAAATCTCATGAGATTTCACAGGATCAGGTGCAAGGTTCTGCATCTGGGTCAGAGCAGCCTTGGTATCAGCACAGGCTGGCGGATGAAGAGATCAGAGCAGCCCCATGAGAAGGACTTGGGGGTACTGGTGGGTGAGAGGCTGGACAGGACCCAGCCATGGGCACTCCCAGCCCAGAAAGCCAAATGTGTCCTGGGCTGCATCCCAAGCACCGTGGGCAGCAGGGCAGGGAGGGGATTCTGCCCCTCTGCTCTGCTCTGCTGAGACCCCACCTGCAGTGCTGTGTCCAGCTCTGGGATCCCAGCACAGGAGGGACATGGAACAGTTGGAGTAAGTCCAAAGGAGGACCACCAAGTTTGTTGGAGAGATGGAACACCTCTCCTGTGAGGAAAGACTGAGAGAGTTGGGTTTGTTCAGCCTGGAAAAGAGAAGGTTTGCATCCTTCCAGTACCTGAAGGAAGCCTACAAGAAAGCTGGAGAGGGACTTTCTACAAGAGCATGCAAATGACAGGACAAGGGGGAATGGATTCAAGCTAAAAGAGAGTTTTAGGTTTAAAGTAGATATAAGGAGGAAGTTCTTTGCTGTGAGGGTGGCAAGGCACTTGAATAGGTTGCTAAGAGAAGTTGTGGAGGCTCCACCCTGCAGGTGTTTAAGGCTGGGCTGGATGGAGTTCTGAGTAACCTGGTCTAGTGGTGAGTGTTCCTGCCCACGGCAGGAGAGTTGGAGCTAGATGATCTTTGGGGTCCCTTCTAACCCAGACCATTCTGTGATTCTATAACTCTGGACAAATTGATTTTCCTGATGTGAGGGACAAATCTGTTGTGCTAAGAGTGCATTGGCTTAGAAGTTTAAGCTGTTTTCTTAATGTACTGGATCTGGATCAGTAAAGATTTCAGAGATAAGGATGGAGTAGTTGAGGTGCTTGCCTGTGGGGAGCAATGTTGAATAACCAGGACATGTGCCCAGAGCTTTCACCAGCTGAATCCAGGTTGTACTCAGGTAGGGGTTTTACAACTAATTTCTGAAGATAAGTGCTTTTAAGCTCCTGCCAGCTGCATTTCTCAAGCATCATTACTGAAAAGGCAAAAAAAGGTACTTAAAGTATCTCTGTGCCACATTTTGGCACTTCAGTGCAGTGAGTCCAGTAGCTTTTTGCTTACTGTTTTTCTGGGTGAAAGTCTGAAGAAATGAAAGTCCTTCCACTGATGTAAGTAGATTTTAGGTCATTTCAGAAGTGCTTGGTTTTCTTTTGATTTGAAAGAGGATCAGTTCACCTCCATCAGTACATCATTATAAAAATGAGGTCCTTGGTTTACTAATGATCATAGGCTGAGTTAATATGATCAGGTTTGCCAGAGTTTAGAAAACTAGAACAAGTAAGAACAAGTAGCTTAGGAGCAAGTAGTATTTTCTTGCAACTGACAGTGCAAATGCAAGTATGTGTTTCTAAATATTGTATCAATGCTTAGCAGTAAAATTTTAGTTTTCAAATACAGTCTGTCTTAGATCTGTGTGACTATTCCCTTTTCTTTTAAAACACAATTTCTTTGAGACTAGAGCATTTCATAAGAACATACCTGTTTTAATTACCTTTTCCCTTGGGGCATGATTACATTATTTTTGATACTGTAGTTTCTTACTGTTATTTATTTAGTTCTCCTAACATTTTTAATGTGCTACTATATTTTTGATTTATTAACAGTTAGTCTTCTAATGTTTCATTATCATAAAACATGCTTTTGGATAATTTCTTTTCAACTTATTCAGTGAAAAACTTTTAATTTCTCTCATTCATTCCATCCTGAACTGCTGAGTGTCATCTAGAGAATTTCTAACTAAGCACTGAGAATTGTGTGTTAAATGTAAAGAAAAAAATTAAATATAAAAAAAAATAGATTCAGTAGAAAAAAGAAACTTCATTGTCTGAGCATTTTGAATTTATATTTTGACAACAATGTCACAATAATATATGGGACTTTTTTTTTTAATTGTAAAAGACTTAAATTTATGAAGTGACACTATAGGCAAATGAACAAAGCTAAGATTCCCACTTTCAGAAAACTGTCTTTTTTTGTTTTTTTTTTTTTACAAGCTTCTGCCTTGCAGGTGAGCACTGCATAGATTACCATATGTTTATTTTTTTTCAAAAAGAGGCTGATACAACTGACCTCTAAAATTAAGTCTTTTTAGCTAATTTAGTGAAAAGACTACAGAAAACACTTAAAAATATTTGAATGTCTGTCTATTTTTCTATTTAATTCATTAATTTTGAATTTATTTATAATAACCTGAATCCCTTAGCCATGCTTTCAGCTACAGCAAATTTCATAGGAGCTGACAGAACTGGGTTCACTCTGCAATAGCTGCTGGTCTGAGGCTCAGTGACTGGAGCTACTGTTCCATGGAGTTCATAGGAATTTCATCAAAATCACAATCAAAGGCTGTCATCTACTATTGTCTCAGAATTGCATTTCTAAACATTACCGGTGTTACAGAGATTCAAAACCCATATTGTTACTGACAGTTTGACAAAGAAAATACCAGATCTTGTTGAGGTTCTTCAAGTAGCCTTAAGAAGAGGCTGCTATTGTGGAGATTATAAAATTATGTTATTTCCAGATCTTTTCCAGAAAGGCTTTTACATACAGTAAAATATAAGAAGGCTTGCTAGCAGTGTAATTCTTCTGTTACCTTGCAGAATTGTCTTTGAGAGACAAAGACTAAAAAAATTTGATTGTGTTCTTTACTTTGCAGAGTGTGTTAGAAAACTTTCACAGACAGCAAAGTTTTCATTCTATTTATTTCGTACTTGACCTCATTCCTATTTGCATTAAGATTGTTAAAGCTGCCTTTGTCACCATAAACGGTTGCTAAGTTGAGTGAAAACTATACATTTGCCCCCAGTTAAAAAACTCCTTGCACAGCTAGCATGGTATATAATAGCCTGTGTGTAAATGTGAATCAGGCTAAAGTTAATGCAAGTTTTCTTATCACTGTCTTTCTTCCTTCCTTCTTCCTTTCTTTCCACATGCATTTAAGAAGTTAAGACCAATAGGTTTTACCTGACTTCAGACAAATAACATCCAGAAAATAAATTAATTTTTTGAAAACTCATGATTCAAACAATCCTTCCTCCACACATTTATACAAAGTCAAAATACTTTTTTTATTTTTTCCCCCCCACAGTTGTTTTCATACTATTTTTAAAGAGCAATCTTGTGAATGTTGAGCAACACAGTTTTTCATCTGAAACCCCATGGCTGCCTTGTTGAAAACTTCTGCTTCCCACCTATACATGTCTGAGATTTCTGCTAACATCCCAGTGGTATGCTTGACTGCCAGATTCATCCTGTTAGGTTCTCAGATCTTGAAACAGCTGGCAGATGTTTTCTAGCCACTTTATGCTTACAGGGGAATGACAAAACTTGTGGTCTGCAGGTGCAAGAACACCACACCAAGGACAAAATTAGCTCCTTGAAATGCTCAGTGAGATGCCTTTCTGCATGCACCACCTCCAAGGAAAACTTCCTTATCCTCATACTCAGCATGTCTTAGCAATCCCATCTGACTGTGAAAAATGCTCCTTAACCCTCCCCATCTCTTTTTTTTTTTTTCCCCAATCCCACAGATCCTGGTGGTTCTAAAATGGTGTGGCCCATGAAATATAAGATAATTTATAAGAGGGGCACGCCTCTCAGCACACACAATTCCTTTGAAATGAAGAAAAATATGTACAAAAAGTTCTGCTGCTTATTTCTCTAAGTTTTCTTTTACTTGGTGATTTTTAATAATGAAGCTACGGTTTCTGTTGCCCATAGCAAAATATTAGGTATTACCATGAAAAATATATCATTGTGAACTTGAATTATTTCTTTAAGCTTTAAATACAGTTTCCGAGAGACCTTTTCTACAATTTTACTGCAACCCACCCATGTTCCCTTTTCTAGTAATGTCCTTGTTCTCTCATTCCAAATTACCATGTAGTGCCTGCAATTATATCCCCAGGAAGACTCCTGTCAAATGAAAGTGTAAATAGAACTTGAAGAAAAGGAAATGCATTGATCGGAATTTGAAACACCAGCTTCACTTTGTGTGCAGATGGTGATGGATTTTTCTTTTTAATATCCCCTTGCCAGTTCCCTGTTGGATAAAGCACAATGTTGTGTAGTGAGTGGACTTAGGTTTGCAGGCAGAGATGCTCTTCCATTGTATTTACTGGTGTAGACAGGCCTAAAATGTCAATAACTTTTCAATGCAGTAGCTTCTTTTTGTTTTATTGCTTTCTTTTACCTCCTTAAAAAGAGTCTGACTACATTCGTGTTTTTAACCACTTGGTTCTGGATCCTGTGCATGGCATCAGGGTTTTGACTGCCAGAGGCCTTACTTCTCTCCTCCCATGAGCTTGAGGGGACAATTTTCTGTGAATAAGCTTTAATGTATGATTTGGAGACTTAGTCTCAAATCTTTGCATTGCTATAGATTTTTTTGATAATAGCAGTTGCAGTAACTTGTAAAGCTAACCTAGTAGTGCCTGGGATATGGCTGGGGACACTTAAGGGCACTTTCTAGGGGCTGCAGCTTTGGACTTTTAATTTGCTGAGCATTAGCAAGATTTTTCAGCCTACAGGAGATACTGGAAAATAGCTTGTTATCCAGAGATAGTGAGGAGAACTAAAGGGTGTTAGAGAACAATGTGGTCTCATAGTAGTCTTATTTCGTTTCTTCCAAAAGCTTTAGTTTTAGATGGAAAAGTTCAGTTTCTGTTTCATATTTTGGAATTCGCTTAGCTTGAGGGATAAATAAAGCTCAAATATAGAAAACAAAATGATGAAGTTATGGAAAACAAGCGCTCCATACATATTCCCAGGTTTGCAAACACCACTGGTCTCATCACTATGAGAACGTTAGGTGGAAAGTGTGTAAATACTGTTGAATAATCCAGACTGACCCTAAATAATACCAGTTTTTCCCATACTGGAAAACATAAACAGAGGACCCATGATTATTGCACATTTATAGAAATACTTTCTCTTAAGAAAAGCATTTAATTTGTCAAGGCTGGTTTTCCTGCCAAACAATTTAGCTGCCATAAGAGGGATACTTATCCTATTGCTGCTGTTGATACCTACAAATCTGTCAAACCCATTCATACATCAGCATACTGAATAAATACCCCTGCAACAGAAATATGCACTGGGATTACAGGTGTGGACTTAAACCTGTCACAGATATAAAGTAAAAAAGGATTACATCCTGTTTACATTATCTTATTTCATTGAAAGAAATTTGGTTACAAAATCATCACTTTATGCTGATGTTATTTCTCAACGTTAATTCCAAACTGATAAGAGAACTTGTCACTGTGAAATGAAATATTTTTCTGTATGAATAAAGTTAGTGCATTTGGTCATTATGATCCCACTCAGCTAATAGGAATCTTTTGCATAAACCAGATGTTCTGTGCTTTAAGTTCTGCAATAACAGCATTTTCATTATAGAGCACACTTTAAATGCCTTCATGAAACCATTTTTGCTATGACAGTGTAGTCTTCCCTCTGCCTAAGAAAGTGTAAAGAATCAAGAAAGACAGAAATATTACATCTGACATTCTCAATGACTTTTCATTTCATTTTCACTAATAGAAATATACTAATACCCCTTTAAAACCTTTTTTATGCTATTTAATACTGATGTCCGTAGAGGTGTCAGTCTCAGCTTGCACTGAGACTGACAACTTTATTAATTTTTACAATATGTTCCATATATATTTGTGTGCATGTACGCCCTAACAAGAGTTTTGTTGTACAGCTTTTCTGTATGCCAGAACCCTGGCATTTCTGTAAAGAGAGATACTATCACTCCTCTGAGTTTGGCAGCTTTATGCACACTGATGATGAAGCTTCCATCAATGGTATTTTTTTTATATTATCTCCCCACCTCATACTCTTGGTAAGAGCATTTTCAGTATTGCTACTTTAATTTCCTTTTGTTCCTGTGTCAACATAGATTGATATCATATTTCAATCCTACAAGCCCTGGCTTTCCTCTTGCTCTGCTATTATATATGTTGATATTCCCAAGAGCTGCAAATTTTTCCATCTACTCATCAAATCATGCATTGTTTATGAAAGATCATATAGAAGAAAGAGTACTTGAGTGTAATTTTTTTTTTTTTTTTAATTTCTGAACTCTCTTTGACCATCCATGTGTTTGTGAACTTTATGGGTTGTTTTGGATCTTCGACTCCAAGTCTTCAGGTAGTTGGTACCGCTGATGCAGAAATGAAAAATGTCCAAACCTCACTCCCACTTTTCCCTGGGTTATGGGAGAGGAGTCTCTCATCCCTCCTCTCTGTCTAGGTCTGCTTCTCCCTAGGGCTCTTTGCATCTCTTAGAGACATCTCAGGTGGTGCCGCAGGGGTCAGAGCAGCATAACTCATCTGTGAGGGTTGATAAGAGGGCAGGGAGCAGAGGAGATCTCCCTCTGTTAGCAGTGATCATTCATTCAAACCATGCTGATGGCAAACAGGAATACTGGCTGGACACAACACTGCCTGGGGATTTTCTAATGAACCTCAGGAAATTAGGAATGTCATTTCCGCAGGAATGGAAAGTTCAGCATTCAGTGGTTTCTGCATATCCAGAGGAAAAGATCTGCCATCAATATTCAGCTTGCCACTTCTGTTATTAAGTCCCATTTAAAAGGGAGAGGGAATGGGATTCACTGCATATTTCATGGTACTGAAATTAATGCTCACTAGGATGGCTTTGCAAAGCATCCCACACAAAGGAATGAATGCAAACCCTTGACTATTAAGCCCGTGCATCTCACCTCAGACTTGCCAAATTTTGTGAAGCACATTTCACTGGAAGTGTTAAGGCAAAAGAGAAAGAGTGATTCTTAAGATTTGATCTGTGTGCTGAACTTCTCCCCTTAATGAATTGCAGGCTTAACTAACTCAGAAATAATTTAGCCCCTCTTAAAATTCTTTTGAAACTTGGAAATATAAGAGATTGCTTGAGATATCAGAGAGAGGACTCAAGAAACTCTGTAACAGACAATTGCACTTACAGGATATCTATTAATTCCCTCCTCCCCAAGTGAAATGTGAGTTTTAACATCATCTCTGAACGTGTTTCTATTTTGTTTTGCTTTATTTATAATTTTCTCTTTGAGACTTAAATTAGAGATTAGGAATGTCAAAAGAAAGAAATGAATTTAATTTCCTAGACTGTATGCCTAAATATTTGCCTGCTTTTTTTCAGCTATACTAAAACTGTAATAAATTACATTGTTATCCCTTCTTGAACTTCAGGTCTAGTGAATAGTATTCATCTCTTTTCTAAGCCTTCTTTTTCTATCATTTCAACATACAGAAATCTAAAATAAGTACTTTAAAGGGATTTTAGGTGAAAATATTTATAAAGCAAACTCTTTTTTGAGGACAGGAAAATGAAATTTATGTAAATATATTTATATGTGTGCTACTTATGTGATTTTATGTAACTCTAGAGGTAGTTAAAACTACCAGATTTTTTTCCTTTTGGAAATACTTCATAGGAATGTATTGATCTTTATTAACTGTCTTCAAAATATTTTAAATCACACTTGCAAGCAAATGAATGTATTTCAAATCTTCCTCTTAGTTTTGTTTTTAATTATATCTATCTTAATATTTTAAAAACTGGCACTCCAATTAAAGTAAAGCAATTGAATGAGATGTTGAATTCCCTTAGTTTGTTTTTTCAAGGAAATTCTTCATTTAATTCATTTTGAAATCAGCTTAATCAGTTTTTGAAATAGTAGTATTTAATGTAGAGCCCCTGTGGGTAGTGGTATAAATAAATACAGATATTAGCATTAATTCCACTTGGGATATCCTTTGTTTTTTATCCTTTTCATGCTCTTTTGGGACTTTTCTGCATACACTTTCTTCCTGTTAACAAGTAATATATATTCAACATCCTACTAATGAGGACCAAATACTGATTTCTGATATATCCTAGGAAAAAACAGCAAACATATAAAAAGAAACAAGTATATGACAGGAGAGAAATGTCAGATATAGAGTCACTTTAGGAATTCATGTTTTGAAGGAAATGGCTACCCTTTTTTTCTTTGGTATATTTCAAAATAAATTCAAAGAAGAAACACGGCAATGGCACCTTTTGCAATTTCAGATTTACAGGATACAGAAAAGAGGCTCCAGGGTTTTGTGTAGAACTGCAAATATGTGCCATTTATAGTCTGTTCCAAGTCAGTGCTTTTTATGTAAAAGTACTACTGAAAATCTGAAGCATTCTGAAGCTGTAACAAGGAACAGAATGAGTCCAGAATACCTGAGTAGCCAGTTATGCATATGAGACTAGCTAGTATAGCTTGGCAATGTATAGCTGAAGTGCAGATTTTCAAATTATTTTGCAGGCAGGTCAACTCGAGAGCATGCAGGGAGTTGTCAGAAGGGATGCAAGGGTGTTGGGAAATGCAGACCTCTGATCTATTTCCAGGTGAGAGCTGAACACTTGCAAATGAGCTGCACTGATGTGAGAAAATTAGTGAGGTGGGAGGGACTCAAGAACTGCT
The DNA here is from genome assembly GCA_013400435.1 of Pycnonotus jocosus. Lineage (NCBI taxonomy): Eukaryota > Metazoa > Chordata > Aves > Passeriformes > Pycnonotidae > Pycnonotus > Pycnonotus jocosus. The sequence goes on along the minus strand of VWYP01004868.1, from coordinate 890,784 downwards.
AATTTTCATGTGATTAGCATAATAACTGAAACACTGAAATTTTGGTACAATGATAGAATAAGCTTCACTTGGAAAACATTGGCTTCAAACAGAGTACTTGAGAAGCTTTGAGAAGAGACTTTGTCCTGTTAATGTAATGTATTTCACAGAGCTTTATTCAGCAAGTTTAAGACATAAATTTTTACTGAATTGCTTTGTAAATACAGTGGTGTAGGAAACAACGGAAACATTTTCACAGTGATTCCATGACACTTATTAGTTAGAAAGTTCAAGAAGACAAAGATCCTGTAGCTATTTCGCTATTCCTCCTAGCTCTTTCACTATTCTAATAGTATTTTTTTAAAAATTAGGACAGTCAGTTCAAAGGTGAGATATCCTACATTTGTTCAGACAACTAACATGCATCTTTTAAGTTTAATTAATCACTTGTAAAAGAAAGACTTCAAAACATTTTTCTGCTGAAACATGTCAGCATTACTTTGGTAATTAGAAAAACTAATAGGGACATAATTTAATAAGCTAAGAGAGCTGAAAAATATCTCTGAGAACATAGGGCCTAAATATTACTGGCAACTGGGATTTGCTTAATGCTGTGTTCAGCTTTCAAAACTACAGATAGAATCATAGAATGGCTTTTTTTGAAAGAGATCATCATAATTATTCAGCACATGGAACTACAAGGGTGTTGAATAAAATTATTTTTATATTTTGGTTTCAAAAAAAGAAATTTCCGAAGTATTCATAGAATAATGGAATCATAGAATCATAGAATGGTTGGGTTGGAAGGGACATTGAAGATCATCTTGTCCAGTCCCCCTGCCATGGGCAGAGACATCTTGCACTAGACCAGGGTGCTCAGAGTCTCATCCAATATGGCCACGAGCACTTCCAAAGACGGGGCATCCACATCTTCCCTGGGCAACCTGTGTGTCTCTCAACCTTCACAGTTCAGAATTTCTTGCCAATATGTAATCTAAACATCTAATCTAGTTGTTCACAAGCTGGGGAGATTCCCACATAGTTTCCACTTTGGTTTAATCAGGTACTGTTAAGACAAAGTCACTACACCAAAAACTAAGCCCACCTCCAAAGGGATAGCAGATATCCATTGCTGAGCTCAAAGTCTGAGAGCCAGAGGAGCTTTTGAGTGAGTTTGTGTAGTTAGCTTGAAGCTCCATTCAAGGGCAGCCCACCCCTTCCGGAGCAGCAGAGATGAGATGAATCACTCAAAATGGTACATTTTCCATGCTGTGGGTAGGCATTCACACAATTGTGATTAAAGTTGCCAGAACTTTGCTCATGCAGAGCTGTTTTATAAATAGTAAAGTGTGTTTTTCCCACTCTATACATGATAGTTTATGTGAATAATGTTTCATATATATAGCACTGACTTTTAGATCTGTGTTCCAACTGCAACAAAGGTCAACAGCAAGTGAAAGTCATGCTTGCTTTCTCATTGTCAAGATAAAAAGGAGCTGTAGCTCTCAGTTTGGTTCCCAGGAAGCTTTTCTCTTCCTCAGCAGAAAATCACAGCTCCAGACTCAACAAATTCTTTTCCTTGTTGGTATTATCAAGCTGAATATCAGAGGATTGACAGAAAATGCAGAGTAACTCGTCTTTTCTCATAGAGGTGGTTTATGTAGAGAAAATTATGTAATTTTTACAAGAAAACTTCTGTTTTGAGGAGTTTAGATTGTTACTTCATCAGAAAACAGACAGACATATCAGTCTTTGGCGATCCATTTAGAACTTAGCCAAGCACTAAAAAAAGATGGAAAATGAATAGTATCTCTAAATGGGCTATATTTCCAGATGGATGGTGCAGATTTGGCCCACTGCACATATAAAGTTCTGGAAAATATTTATTTATATAACCAATCAATCCATTTGTTGGATCAGGACTTAAAAAACCCTCTCTGCCTAATAATAAAACTGCTGTGTCTAGACCAAGCTATTTGCTTGGGATTGTCTGAGCTTTGTTTTGGGTATCATTTTAAGATAATGTCTCTCATTTCAAAGTTAAGAGTGCCTCATGATTGCCTTATGATCTGGGCTGAATCTAATTTTAACCTGGTTGGGTTGTGCTTTGTCCTGGTTTTCTAATAATTAAGAACACAGAAAATGTACCATGACATTGTTGTTCAGCTGACAGTCATTTATCCAGCCTTTCTGAAAGCTAGTTGTTAGGACCAAAGGAATTTAGATTTTATTTTCTTCATGTTATCTTATACAAGAAATTTACTTTTTTTCAGATGAAAACATTAAAAAATTAAAAAGAAAGTTGTTACATTATCTAGATTTTTTCAAATTGGAAATTTTATTCAGCACGGGAGGAATTTAACCTTTTAATTAAGCTGGTATTATCACAAAGAGGGATGGCTTTGAACATTGATAAGGTCAGTCTGCCAGAAAGAAATTTTTTATTTCCTGAGAGATAACATTACTAACTTGTAAAGTATTGAACCTTCTCCTTTGCCTTCACCTGCTCTTTGCAACTGCAAACCCACCAAAAACAATTGAGAAAGGTGCAAAATACTGTAGAATTCAGCACAAAGGTAGGCAGACACAATGTTGACAAACCACAGCTTTATCCAATGGAAAAGTTGGGTGGTAACTTTAAAAAGCAATGAAGTTTGAGGTTCTCCAGGTTAAGACATGCAGAGTTTTGATTTTCACGGACTGGTAGTACCTTTCCATCTAAATCATTGTCTGATGCCCAGAGTCTCTTCCATCCCACATACTATAAATTCGTACTTTTTTAGCATTTTTTCAGCTCTAAGGAACTTTTAGACATTACTAACCCTGCCAAATATATACCATAACATGATACACAACAAGTGTCTGATCACTTTCTGCAACTACCATAAAGGAGGTTGCAGTGAGGTGTGGATCAGTCTCCTCTCTCCAGGAACAAGTGACAAGACCAGAGGAAATAGCCTCAAGTTGCTCCAGGAGAGGCTTAGATCAGATATTATAGAAAAAATTATTCACTGAAAGGGTGGTCAGGCATTGGAAAAGGCTACCAAGTGAAATGGTGGAACTGCCATCCCTGGGAGTGTTCAGAGGCATCTGAATGGTGGACTTGGCAGTGTTGGATTAGTGGTCAGGCTTCATGAACATGGAGGTCTTTCACAACCTTAATGATTCTATGACTGAGGCATGTACTCCAGTCTGTGTTTGCAGACATTAAGAGCCCAGTTGGCTTCTTTAAAATATGAGTGCTCAAATCACTTAAAAATAAAAAAGATGCCTTTTCTTCCAACATTGACTGTGGAAGGAGATGCCTAAATAACAATAGCCCCAACAGAGAATCACTGCCTCCATCCATCAGGGAAAGGGTTGGTTGAGTCCCACACTTAAGCTCAAATATGAAAAATCCTTCCATATCCAAGTAAGACAAAGGCAAATTATAGATGCCTAGGTCTAAAAGCAGTTCTATAGATAGGAGAAATCTGTGCACATATCCCTTGCTTTCCTTGTTTGCTGCCTGGAGTTCTATTCTCCATGACCCACTGACTGCCTTGGTTCAGGCTAGGCCCTATGGGACTTGAAAAACTAAGGAAGGTTGTGCTGGGAGGCTTGCTTGGCACTTCAGAAAGTGCAGGTGTAGTACCTCTGTTAGTTTATTTTTAAATAGGATAAGTAAAGGTGATGATAGGATGCTCCCTTTTAATTTCAGGTAAAGTATGGCCCAAGGAGTGGTAAATTCACCCAAGCAATTTTCCCATTACATTGATTTCAGTGCACCTGCAGCAATGGGGTACTCTCTTCCTGCCCAACCCCTGACCTGGTGGATTTTTATCCTGATGTGTCACTGTGAGATCATTGACCTGAAGGAGCTTCTCCTGGAGCCATAAACTCCCTAGATCAGGAACTAGGTTGCTGTGGAGAGATGAAATGTGGAAATGCGGGTTTTTGCAATAACCTCAGTAAAGCAAATATTCCTTTGTTAATGCAATGTCTTGATGTTTCTCTGTGTTCTGTTTACAATGACAGCTATTTTGCCTGCTTGTGCACTAACCAGGGCTTATTAAAGTATCTGAAAAGAAAATGTAGATTATTTTACCACAATTATGCTGTACTGAAAGGCTGTGGACGGATTAAGACGCAAAGGCCCAAAGCAGTTTTTTCAGTAAGTGCTCTGCTATTGAAATGTTTAACTCAACCCTTAGGAGTGTCAAGCACATGCAAATGCACCTGACACAAATGGTTTTTGCTGGCCTATTGAACATCTAGTTAAAATGGACGAAATCCATCTTTCTGTTGGTAAAAATTCATAGCTTTTCAAAGAGGGAACTGATAAGAAGAATATTTGAGACTTGTAATAACTTTTTCAGCTCCAACATAAATTGCTTTGTAGAAACAAAATTTTATCTTCAGAGCTAATGGTCTAGGTTGATCAGGGTGACAACAGTGAGATTGCCAAGTTTATGTACAAAAAGCATTTGTATTTTTATTTAAGAAGAGTCAGTTTTCCACAAATACTGAAAAATACTTATCTCTATACCTTCTTCACAGTAGAAGCAGGAATGCTATTAAAATGTATGAGGTATTTTTATGTGTGTATACTTTGTGTTCAAAGAACTGTTAAAGGGTGGCAGGGTGATAAAGTTAACCACTCAGATTTAGGAAATGCAAGAATTGAGATGGTCTAAGCAATTTTATTGCAGGCCCTCTGTGGCCATATATTGCCATGTAGTACTATAATATGTACCAACTCTAATACATTTTTAATTACACAGTTATTTTTGTTTTCATGGACTTTCTGCTTCTTTCAGTACGTGGAGAGGTTCTTCATATGGCATTTTAAATTCAACATATGTCTTTATGCATTATTTAATGCAAGCAGTTCCAACTGTTCCATTATTAATTTTTTCATTGGTTTTCCTGTTATGCTAAGGGGGAACTTATCAAAGTATGGAAGTACCTGAAGGGAGGGTGTCAAGAGGAGGGAGCCAGGCTTTGCTCAGTAGTGCCAAGCAGTGGGACAAGAGGCAACAGGCAGAAATGAGGATTTTATTCTTTAGTATGGAGGTGGCCAAGGGCACAGGATTCCATGGTATTGCTCTTGTACAAAGCCCAGCTCTCACTGATTTCAGCTGAAGCTGCTGATGCTCAGCACTTCCACAAAAACTGGCCATCTGTGGCTTGCAGGACATTTTCAAGTGAGGGATATCTCAGTTCTACAGCTGTGGAAAGTTATGTTTTGTGAAAAGCCTAGTATTGCATGAGAGTTCTGTGGTAAAAGCAAGAATAGAAGCAGTTATCTATAATAGCATTCACCTGTCTTACCTGAGAGCATCCTTTTGCTTCATAGAGCCTTGCAGCAGAATCCCCTGTTTCTGTGAAAAATGATACTGGAATCCCACAGACACATAATTCCTATGTGAAGACAGGGGAGAGGGTTTCAGCTCCAACACACAAATGGCCTGCTGTGTCACGTGCTGCTGGACTAAATTGAAATATATATTTTTGGTACAGAGAACACAAGAGGGGCGAGCCATTAGTTCTGTGGGGTTTTTTATTGTTTCTCTTTTATCCTTTGTTTCAGGCAATGCTAATACATGTTTTATTTATTGCAGTCCATGATTACTTTGTACTCTTCTGATATAAACCTCAGGTGTCTGTTTTGCCAGGCTGCATTCCCACCTCAGGCTTATTGGCAGGGAAACTGAGACACGGCAACTGACAGCATGGCATTTCCCAGCTCTGCCTCTCCAAATGCTCGGTTGTAACCTCAGCACAGCCCTCCCACCCCTATGCCAGAAGCTGCTCTTTAGGGCAGGCAAGGGTGGAAAAGGAGAATTTGTGAGGCTCGGTGCCTCTGTGCTGGGGAACTGCAGCAGCAGAATTAGAGGGGTCAGTGGGGATGTGCATCTAGGGCTGCACAGGGATCTGCAGGGGAAAACAAAGGGGCTGCAGAGGCATGAAGGCTCCTACAGCAACTGGGGGAACATGGACATACCCAAAAAAGAAGTACTTTGAGTGAAATAGTTGAAGACTATAAAAAGAAGTAATCCAGTGATGGTATTGCAGGACAGAGGGATAGAGAAGTGGCTACTGCCTGATGCTGATAAATGGTACAGTTTCACCCACGTCTTTCCTTTGCTCCCCTTAGATAAACAATCAGTATTAGCTGGATTTTCTTTTTTTTTTTTTCTTGTTACTGGTTTTTTTAGTCTGCAGCCACATTCACCATTTAATCCAAGCAAAGCCACCCTCTTAGAATGTCTTTTTGTATATTGGCACTTCAAGTTAAAAATCTATTTTAAATTATTGGATAGCAAGTAGCAGCCTCCAGAGGGCTAAACTGATGCTGTTAACAGGTCCAAAATGTGATGCAGCATATGGAGCTGAATACCTCATGGTACAGATTTGCATGCAGGCGGTTTTAATTAGGATTTAGAATTCCTGGAGGAATGCAGCATTCTGGGCTAGTCTCAATCTTGTCAATACACAGTGGTTTTGTTCATTCTAAAGCTCACAAAAACTGATAGGTTCTTACTTACTTTAAATTTCTTGATATTTTTCTGAACTGTTAAAACTTTTTTCCATCTGCCAGCTTTGTGTATGATCACTGCTTCTTTATATATACTTACTATAAATGGTTGCTGATTTTTTTAAATATAATTTTATATCAGGTCAGTTCAAAATAAGAATCGTCTGAAGTTTTATGACATTGCATAAATACTTATTTTTTCCCTGCAACACATCATAGTTCAGTGAGATTACACTTTAACTTGATGGTTACTGTGCCATCTTGTGAGGAAAAGGTGCAACTACCTCCAGCTGATAAAATGAAGAAGTACTTTGGCTAAGGCCCATCTCATTTCTTTTCATCATGAAAAATAAAATCATTTAGGTTTTAAAAAAAAAGAAAAGGTGATGAGAATACTGTAAAACATATTTGTTCCACTGCATTATACTTGCCTTGGTTTCTTTGGTTTTGTTTTGTGGGTTTGTTTTTTTTTAAACTAAGCATGTATTCCCTGCTATGGGCAAAAAACCTGGTGCTTTCAATAAACGGAGATAAGAAATTATACTCTTTTTTTTTTTCCTCTTTCCTAAAAAAAAAAAAAAGAACTTCTTGTTGTACTAAATGGAAAATATATGCGAATTCTCAGTATTTGACACTGATAATGTTCTTTCTGTCAACTAATTTGGCTCTTAGAGGAAACCTCTTTTCTTCTAAAATTCACTATGTGTTTCTCAGAGATAGCACACAGTTAATCACTCAAAGTACTGACTGCTAGCTATTATACTGAGACAGAGAAAAACCCAAGTCCTGACTTTTAGAAAGGCTGCTTTACTCTGGAACATTTTTGAGGAAAATAAGCAGAGCAAAAAATTAAAAATAAATTACTAAAGCATCAGCAAACCTAAAACCTTATCTTTAAATAATGATAATAATTATCATTGCTATTAAAGTCAGTGTAGGTGCATTAGATCTTGAACTTAAAAGAGCAGACTGGAGAAATCCTCTAAGTTCTACTACTGCTTAATGAACTGATTCTCTCTGTGACCTTGAACAAGTTGCTGCATTTCTGTGCCTAATTTTACCCACCTTTAGAGGATGCACATCAACAGGATGTTGTCAGTCTTGACTGCCACTTGTAAAGCTCTTTGGGCTTCTTAGATGGAAGGTATTCCTGTGATATAGTGACGAGCTTGTTGGAAATCTACTTGATAAGCAAAAGAGCAAGTAATTCACAATAAGTATAATTATTCAATGATTTAAGCTTCCTAATCTACTTCCACAGTCTTGGCAAGCAGATTGTGATTTCTTCCATTTTATATAATGAGAAGAGTATTTTTTTTCTCTTTTTATTCTATAGATTGATTGCAAATATTCAGAATTCAAGCTGTGTTGCTCATTTGCAATCAGTTGGATGAGTAATATTATTACTGCTCATGATTGGATGAATGCCCAATGATTTGTGTGTGCAAATTGTAAAGTTTGTTTTCTGAAGATGCTCATTGGTATGACATTGAAATTTGCTGCCTTTGGAGAGCAGTGACAGTAAAATTCAACACATTAAAGACCAAAGGAAATACCAAGCACCAAAGTAGGACAAGGTGACATTAATATTTTTTTTGTGGGACTTTGCAGCTTCCTCATTTGTCTAAATGGACCAAGACCATTATGGTTTTATTTTTTGCTGGCTGCTAATACTGAGAAAAAATCACAGAATCCCAGAATGGTTTGAGTCAGAAGTGACCTTATAGATCATCTACTTCCAACCCCCCTGTCATGGACAGGGATACTTTCCCCTAGACCAGGTTGCTCAGAGCCCCATCCAACCTGGCTTTGAACACTTCCAGAGATGGGGCATCCAAAACCCTCTCAGAAAATCCCATATGTTGAATCCCGGACCTTCTCACGCAGAAGGTGGGTGATGCTTGCCCTGTTCAAAGGTAGCTCCCATGCCCAGGTTCCAGCAGATGACCAGCAAGGGGGCTAACCTATGTGGGAGCTGCAAAGCAGCTCAAATGCTGGTTTGAGAGAGAAGGCAAGTGAGTGAGAATCAAGAAGAAGGTAGTATTGGGATCCAGCTGCATACCTTGCCTGTTTCCAGATTGCAGGGGGATAACTGGATCTGTAAGAGGTCATTGTCTCATGTGGGGAATTTTCTGCAGAAATTCCTTTCCCTGTGGTCTCAGTGTTAAATGGGTTATATGAAGACTCACAGCTTGTATGGAGCAGAAGTCTGGCCCCTCCTTAGGAGGACTGTAAAACAGAAAATTGTATTCGAGACTCGACTTGCTGATGTATAAGAGCTAAAACTCTTAGGTAGTATTGCTGTTGTTTCCTAAGATAAAACATACTGGCACTGGCTAGCACACTGGCTTTGAAGAGTGATTGGGAGTGGGATTCACTCATTAATGGATTATTATGTCATAGTATGTGGTGGGTTTTTTTTCCATTATTAATATCTATAAGCTGTATCTACTATAAAGTTTTGGCTGAGTGAAAAGCAATGTTGCTTTATTGCTTATGTGTCTCTTGACTTTTAAGGATGTTTTCTACTAGGTCAGGATTCTCTGTAGACCAGGATTCACTGGCTGCTCATTTCACAGGGTTTTGCAGAGCCTATGACTCCTCTGACACATTTAGCTCCCTCCTTTTGCAGCCCTCCCATTGCAAGCAGTAGGAATGTGTGATGTGTTGGAGTGTGGTCCAGCCAAACAGCTGTGTAGAGAACCAGGGACATGTGCTTTTGAATGGCAACTCCAGCTGGACCACATTCAGCAGCTTAGGTCAGTTTGATCTGATATGAAATGAAATGTTCTATTTGCATTTTCTGCAAACTGATGGCAATAACAAAAAGAAAAAAATAAGCAACAAATTTTTGTTATACATACCCGTTCCCTTTGGCCCAAAATCGAATGACAAATTCCCAGCTATGTTGATTCACTGTCAGTCTGTCAAAGGAAGGTCATAAGAACATCTGTATTTCCATGCCAGTGCAGTACTCTGGCTATTGTAACTTGAGAACTGCCTTTGTTGAAATTTAAGGGTTTTGACCATTACCTCCTGCTGGATTCGTGTCTTCAGTTCTGTCTAGCTGACATCTCTTTGTCAATCACAGCCTTAGAAATGCTCCTTTAGACAGTATGATGTGAGAAGCAGTGATGCTGCAATAACCTCACACTGTAGAGAGAATGATCTCTTTTAAAAAGGCACGTTCATATTAAAAATTCACAGCAGCACACTCCACACCCCCATTATAGGTAATTACAGAGGATTTTAAATATCTGATGCTAGCTGGCAGCGTACAATACCCTGTCAGCAGCAGGCACTGATTTGTAATTTAATTATCATAAGATATCCACCTGTTCTTTTGTCAAATGAAGAGTAGCATTTCTGTGCAATCATGGCTTTTCCCTCCAGAAATTTGAATTAGTCCTTAGAGAAAAGTTTATGGGGAATGGGTTTTTTTCAAGGACATTTGCAGGACCCCATCAGAGCAGGGTGATGGAGATGAATGAGGCATTTCTGCAGGAGTGTCTTAATTCTGGTTTGGTATTTTCAGCTTTACCAGTGGCTTTTTGCTGTGTCAAGCTGTTTTGGTTCACAGCTCAAAGCATTTCAATGAAGAGATGCTGTGGGAGTAAAGATGTAGAAAATCAATGAGTTTGGTGCTTAGAACATGAGGCAAACCCATAGGAGGATTGACCCAGAAATGCTCTAGGCTCATAATTTGTGAAGAAGAGGCTGGGCTTGGGATGGGAGGGAGACAAAGGCAAACAGAACAGTGGAAATTTGTTCTGTAAACTTTTCAGTTGGTGACACATGAACATGGAAACTGCTGAAGTTGTCCTGGGAATGTGCAGTTACTGGATAAATAGATAAATTCAAATTATAAAGGAAGTCTATCAGTGGAGATCCACACAAGTGTTTTGCTCTTTGGGAGCAGGAGGCTCAGGGTGAATCAATTTCCTCTGGGCTTTGGCTCCTGTTTATGCAACAGCTACACTGCAGTGCAGTAATGGGGAAAGGACTTATTGATGGTCAGAGAGATGTTCTCTCTTTAGGGCCACATTACACTGCTTTGGCAGTGCAAAACTGCAAAAATTATCTGGAAAGAATAGCATGCTTTTTATATATATGTATATATACATAGAATGAATCACAGAATCATAAAATGGTTTGGCTTGAAAGGTACCTTAAAGATTCAACCCCCTGCAAGGGCAGGGATGACATCCACTAAATTAGATTTCTTAGGCCCCTATCCAACGTGTACTCGAACATCCTTTCTAAGGATGGAACATCTACAGCCTCCCTGTGGACGTTCCTCCTGTTCCAATGCTTTGTTGCACTGAGGAAAGAATTTCTTCCTAATATGTAACCTCTCTTCCAGTTTAAAACCATTCCCCCTTATCACTACATAGCTATATAAAAATCCCTCTCCCTCCATTGTGTAAGCATCCCTAAAGTAATGAAAGGTCTCACCCTGAAACCTTCTTTTCTCCAGGCTGAACGACCAGGTTCATCCAGCTTATCTTCATAAGGGAGGTGCTCCATCTCTCTGATTCTATTTGTAACTCTCTTCTGGAATTACTCTAACAGGTACAGAGGAGGGAATGTCTTTCTTGTGCTGAGGACCCCAGAGCTGAATGCAGTGCTCTAGGTGGGGTGCCACAAGTTCAGAGTACAGGATGAGAATCATTTCCCTTGACCTCTGGCCATTCCTCTTTTGATGCAGCCCAGGATGAGGCTGGCCTTCTGGGCTGTGTGTTCAATGTTGGCTTATGTCCAGCTTATCATCCACAAGAATCTCCAAGTCCTATTTTGCAGTGAAGCTCTCAATCCTTATAGTGAGAGGGACTCCACTCCTCCCACACCCACCCAGAAGGTCAGGAACTTGCAGGAAGTGGGAAGCCTGCATATACTTATGTATAAATTTTTGTATCTGCAGAAGTGTTGTCAGCAGGACCAAGGCAGAGACTTTCCCCCTGTACTCAGCACTGGTGAGGCCACACCTCAAATCCTGTGTTCAGTTTTGGGTCTCTCACCACAAGAAAGACATCCAGGGGCTGGAACTTGCCCAGAGAAGGGAAATGGAGCTGGGGAAGGGTCTGGAGCACAAGTTTGATGAGGAGTGGCTGGGAAAGCGGGGAGCGTGTTTAGCATGGAGAAAAGGAGTCGCAAGGGTGACCTTCTTACTCCCTACAACTGCCTAAAGGAGGCTGTGGTGAGGTGGAGTTTGGTCTCTTTTCCAAGTAACAATTGATAGGATAAGAGGAAACAACTCAAAGTGGTGCCAGGAGAGATTTAGATTAGACATTAGGAAAAATTTCATCCCTGAAAGGGCTGTCAAGCATTGGAGCAGTCTGCCCGGGCAAGGGTTGACTCACCATCCCTGGAGGTGTTTCAAAGTTGTGTATATGTGGCACTTGGGGACACAGTTTAGTGGTGGACTTGGCAGTGCTGGGTTGGACGGTTAGACTCAATGATCTTAAAGATCCTTTCCAACCTGAATGGTTCTGTGTTCTATGATTGAGCCTCCTATGGCTTCTGTCATTGCTGTCTTGTCTCCTTAAGAAGTAGCCATTGGACATTTCCATTTTCCCCATTCCTCAGTTAATGAGATGACTCTGGTATTCTGCTCTTACTTCTCCTAATTACATTTTAGCAAATGACTCATTTTAAAGAGGATGTCTCAGAGTAGTTGTCTTTTTAGAAAGAGTACCCACTCGATTAAAAAAAATAATTGATTGCTTGTGGCTTAAATGATCTATGTGCCAAGCCTTAAATGTGACATTGGCTGGAGTAATATCTATTAGGCTGATGGCTTCTTGCCCAAATAATATTTGGCTGGTGCCAGTCATTTCATATATTCATTAATTATGTTATCTGGAAAGTGAATATGTGAAGGGCTGCAGGCATATCCCAGAAAAGAAGAAGGGAATAAATCATGTCACATGTGTACTCTGAAAGTAATTGGCAACTGCTGAAACATTTCCATACATAAGATTGAAGGCAGGAATGAATACAGTGGGGTGATTTCCTTAGGAGGGATGAGTAAATGAAATAACACTCCATAGCTGAGTGGTCAAAGTGAAGGGGATGAGCAGCAGAGAAGTCTGCTTTGGGATGTTTTTGTGATAGTACCTGGACTTCAGACTTATTTTTCTTATATGGCCATACAAATAAGTTTTAGGATTTTATCCAACAGCCCCCTCCTCAGGGCACAGCTGAAGGGATGGTACCTTTTTACAAAGCATTCTGGCTGGAGAACAGATCAGGTAATTTAATTTTTAGGGTTATATTCCTTGTAACAAGCTTCGCTTGGGATCTTGGACAAGCCCCTCATGTTGCCTCTTCATGGAGGAGAAGGGTATAAGGATAGAACTTTACTGCAGGGGAATCTTATGTGGGACTGTGGCTCTGTGGAAGTGCGTGTGTGCTCTCCAGCATCAGAGTACACACTGCCAAGTGGAAAATAACTCCAGTATTTTGCAGAGAAGGGCTATAGAACTCTAATTATTAACACAGGGATGTCAAATGTGATCTGACACTACAGTTTAGCTGATCAACATCTTTTTTTCTTCATTATCAGTGTGTCATCTCAAATGTCTATTTGATGGTGAAAGTTTTGTGTACCAGTGACATATACTGCATTTCTGTCTTTGATACAATGGTAAAAATGAATGACTCATTCTCTCTAGAACACACCAGGAAATCCAATGATTATTCTCTACTGTATCATATTTTATTTGCTATTCCACAATTATATTAAAATATAAGAATTACCTCCTAAAAGCTTATTTGTTCTTCGGTGTTGTCTTCCTCTAGAAATATCGTTATCAAGATGAGGATGCTCCACATGACCATACTTTGCCTCGTTTAACCCACGAAGTGAGAGGCCCAGAGCTTGTTCATGTGTCAGAGAAGAACTTGTCTCAGATAGAGAATGTCCATGGATACGTCTTACAGTCGCACATTTCTCCTTTGAAGGTAGGATCCATGCAATTCACGGCTTTAGTCCTCAAATATGAGAAAATGCGTAGCATGAAATGCCTGGGAAACTTATTTTGTTGTGCAAACAGACAAGCTGCTTTCTGAGATCTGTCACTGCAGATTGATTGTCCTGTGGTGGGTTTTTAAGGCTCACTGTCATGGAACAGGTGATAGTTGAGTTGACAGAGCTTTATGTAGAGATGTGAGCTTTCCGCTTTGAGTGAGGCTTCTGCTCAAATAAAAATAATTCCTGGCAATTGAGCTTGTTTTTCTGTACATTGTGAAATGAATAATGCAGGTTCTTGGCCTCAATATCATGATGATTTTGAAATGGCAGACTTCCCTTCCTGATTATCCCTGTTCAGAAATAAAAAAAGAAAAAAATACTGTAAATGTAACCATCTGATGGAATCCTAGTTTTTACATCTCTCAGAAAGCTATATCAAAGTCACAAGTTATGACTGAAAAGGGAGCTCATTTGCCTCTATTCATATCCTTGCTGCTCAAGCACTTGCAGTTTTCTGTGAGTTTTGAGGCAATTCAGAGTGCTGTAGAGATATCTTTTTTTTTAACTAAGGCAATTATTTATAAAATATAGAAGCTTTAGCTGGCATGTGGGTCTCTGATACATCTTTTTGGGCAAAAATGTTTCTCCTCCTGGTGAACCTGTAAAATAACCAAAAAGGATTCAATTCCTGAGAATTTATATTTGTCCTTTAATAAGAAAGCAGTGGTCTGAAAATATTCCTAGAGCTTCTCTTGTGGAAGGAGCATAGATGCAGTGATTAGCATGGTGGGTTTTCTATTTTAGTTTCTACTAGGCCTGGGAAGGGGGGAAAAAGAATAATATTCTTTACTAGAGGTGGTGATGTTCCGAGTGATAGTTTTATTCCAGCAATTGTCTAAGCAGCAAACAAGGCAGATGGGCTTTGCTCCCTCTGGTGCTCAAAGCCTGTGCAATGGGCACTGCTTGCCTAGTGCAGTGTTTACAGTGTGGTTACAAGTGAAAGGAGGTGTTTATTATTAAAGATTGATGTGAATACAGCTGGTCTTCATTGAGCCCTCATGGAATAGTCATGCAAATGAATCTTTGTGCTCTGCTCTTGTTGGTCCTGTGTTTAGTTTGTATGATGTTTGTCTTTTCATGTTTTAGCATTTTTCTGGGTTACTTACCTAACTTTTACTGCAGAAGCCAACGGTACCAAGCAGTGATCATCCTGTGCTGAGGTTATCACTTTAGTTATTTGGAAAGGATTAGCTCCATGAGGCCTCTGTGTAGCATCAGGAAACAATCACAGACCAAGCAATTTCTGGCCTGGAAAGGGAAAATCCCTGCTCCTCTAGGACTCCTTGAGTGTTGTGACGTCTGTATGTGAGTACAGTGGTGTCTCTTGTTCATGAAGGTCAAAACCAGACATTATTCTTCACATTTAGAGACTTTCAAGTAAGGCTACATAATCCAAGCTGAGGGTGTAGCAATGATGTCAAAAAGCTTGTTGTGAAGTGATGGGTATCCCCAGACATGCACAGTTGCCTTGAAACAGCTCCCAGTCTTATTTGCTCTTGTAACAGGGCAAAGTTGTTGTCTGCTGCTGTTTTCTGAAGTGATGGTAGGATAGGAGCTGTATAGTATTTCCTCTTGGAAATCAGTGTCTCCTGCCAATTCTCCCTTCAGCATGACGATTTTTGTCTTTGACTCTGTCCCTTTCCCTTCTTTCCTTCAGATTCACAGTGTCTTATATCTGCCACTTAAAAGTCTCTTGCCTGCCACTTAATCTAAATTTAGCTGTTTGTCTCCTCAAATGGCTTTGGAGTTCCTGCTTCCATTCCCCTGCTGTCTGTGTTCTCTCTTTTAACCTTCAGTAGAGCATTAGCTCAGGAGGCTGGAGGAATTCTTTTGCTAGAGTTCATGGCATTTTGTTGCCCTTCCTATCTGAAACACCTGCTTTGGATTGACTTTTATTGTTGTCAGTTGACCAAAATCCCTGTTCAGAAGCTTTTGTCACAGTGATTTCCACATAGGCGAGAAATAGCATTCCAAATACTCCAAAATCTAGTCAGAATTGGTTATTTTCTTGAATTAAAGACTTTCCAACCCATAGCCTGATATCATTAAGTATTCTGCTATCTTCTCAGCTGCTCTGTGTGAACATGACTTCACTGAATAATGGCAAAAAATGCCTCTCAACCCATAGCACGCCTTCCTAGGGAAATGTAAAATACTGGGTTCTTAAAGATTAACTGGAAAATAATGCCTGAAGTTTAAATATTTCATTGACTGCTGTGAGAAGTGGATCTGCTGGAATCCTGCTCTGAGGAGAAGTAACAAGTACTATGGTCCAAATACTGTCAGGTAATTTCTTAGGAGTGAGAAGACACTGGCAGTTGCAGCAGGACAACTCTGTCAGAAAACTCCACCAGGAGCTGTTGACTCATCCTGCCTCGCTTTTCTGGTTATAGGTCAGAGCATTTGGAGCAAAGGGAAAATGTGCATACATGAAGGTCATGAGTCTGCTTGTACCAAGTGCTGAGGAGTGCATTTGGTGCAGTTTCTGGTGCTGGCAGTGTGACTGTTAAGAGTCTGTGAATGCTCAGACTGGGAATTTTCCTTAACACCAAGCCAGGGATCACATCATATCCTGTGTGCCATTAGGACTGTCCATCTGACCACTCGCCCAGGCCAGCAAGGACATTGGCTGCCTGGCTGGTGGGGTCAAGTCACTGCCTGGCTGCATTTCACTGCCTGAATTCCTCTGTAGGGGCTGCAGCACCAGGATGCACCTCTCCAGCAAATTTTGAAGCAGTCTTTTGCATTTTGCACGATGCCTTGATGACAGGATGATTACCCAATATTTGTTTTGAAATAATATCATAAAAGGAAAATGTTTGAGCATAAAAATAATCTAATTAAGGTGATTTGGAACCAAAATGTTGTCCCAAGACCAAGCCAACATGTCCATCCTAATCACATCACTTTTCCTAAGTGACTTGACTTTGGCAGAATAAAAGAGTTGCTTGTTCCCATATATTTTTATTCATTTGGAAAGAAATCTGCAAAGGTCATACAGTTATAAAATTTCCCTTTGGGCTGGCTGATTCTTGCCCTCACAACTGACCAGTGCTCCCAGCCATCTCTGGAAGCCATAGGTGCTACAACTTGTCTGTGCATGCAGACTGCTTGCTACCATCACCCTGCTCCCCAGTTCTCAGTGAACATCTCAGTTTGCATCCATAATCCAGCTTGTCATCTTGAGGACAGGCTTGCATCATTACAGAGGAAAGTTCTGTGGATAATTGAAGTTCAGGCAGAGAAGCTGTGGGCCTGTCAATTCCACTGTGTACATCTCCTGGTAAAACATTCCAGGGATTCTTGAAACATTTTCTGACACTCAGAATGGAAGCATTCAGACCATCTTTTCATTAACACCCATGATTCAAAATGCTTGATATGGCCCATATTTGCATAGGACAGATGCATCTTAAATTTTGAAGTATACAAATTCATAAAGAATTTGGCTGTAATTTCATATTTCAGATTGGGTGGTTTGATGTAGTCCAGAAACATCCTACTGGAGCTCATTGTTATTACATTATTAGATTCGATATTAGGAACAAATTCTTTACTGTGAGGGTGATGAGGCACTGGCACAGGCTGCCCAGAGAAGCTGTGGATGCTCCATCCCTGGAAATGTTCATGGCCAGGTTGGATGGGGCTTTGACCATCCTGGTCTGGTGGAAGGTGTCCCTGCCCATGGCAGGGGGCTGGAACCAGATAGTCTTTAAGATAATCCCTTCCAACCCAACCATTCTATCATTCCATGATTCTATGATTCTATGATTATAGATTGCCTCAGGAGGTTGTTTTGGAAACCAAAATGTAAAACTAATTTTCTTAAACACCCTTGCACTTGTTTTATGTGCTGAATAATAAGATATGTGGTCCTTGCACATTCTGAAAATCTCTTTGAGACACAGAGATACTGATTATGATAAATACTGTTTAGAAATGTGAATAGATTTTCTGAAATTGAAGATATGCCTATTTTTCTTATCTTCCAATTACCTAAAATCTAGTATGCATTAGCCAGATTACTCCCTTTCAGAAGATAATAATGAGCAAGAGCAGTTTTGCTGCAAACCGGACCCTCTTTTCATTTCCTGTCTTTTTCACTTCTTCACCTTATTACATTTTGCATTAGCTTTGCTTTTCTACTCTCCTGTAGCATTTCATGTGCAGTCAACTTAGTTCTGGAAAATGCTTAATTTTAGAAAGCTTCAAATTCCTGTTAAAGGTTGATCTGCTTATTAGTGTGCAAAAGATAAAATTTTCAACAGCTTAAGCAACTTTGAATGTCAAACACTGAAGTTGTAAAGGAAGTTTTCATTTACGTGGATGTATTAACATTTGGGAAAATGCTAACATTGGAGAACTTTTGTTAGGGTTGTCATATTAAGATAATAAATGTTCTTTTCAGCTTATGGAGGTGATGAAATTGTGTTTTTAATGATCTCTTAAAGGAAGTAAGTCTGTAGTGTAATGAAAAGAGAATTTAAAATAATTTTCTTGCACTTCCCCTCATTTGACACGAGATGGTGTAGTAAGCTCAGAATTCTTTGGTCTGCATCTGTAAAGCTTCGTGATATTCTGTTGAGAGTTTTCTTAGATGCTTTAGAAAGTACTAATTCAGTAAAAAGTGAATCTCTGGTGTTTTGGGAAATCTGAATTCCACACAACTGTACCTGAAAATCAGAGACGCATGTTCTGTCTCTAAATTAAATACGTGCCTGTTCCCATTCCTCCCAGGAACAGAGCTAATCAGTGTTTCTTAAATGAATGATAACTCTGGCTCCTAAATGAACCTTACTAGTATTATTGTGATGCTAGATTTAATTTTGTTTCTCAGTATACTCCACTTTGTTAAGCTGAAAAGTAAAAATCCTTGTAAGGCTCTTACATCTCCTTGATTGTCTGAACACTTTAAATGTCAGGCTATTGCAGCTATCTCCATTTCCTAATTTAATGCCAGGTTCAACTGTAAGCATTAGTGGAAATTGAGCAAAAACAAGTAACCGGGTAAATACCTGTTACTATCCTAAGCTAAGCTACTTTCAAACAAGAATGATCTCTTCAGTTGCCTCATCTTTGATAGCCTCACTTGCTGGAAGGGAAGGAGCCACACTGGCTATTACTCTTCTTTTTTCTGGCCCAGGATGTTGTCCTGCAGCTCAGCTGGGTTGCTGACAGCTTGCAGTAAGTCAGGATGGATGGAATGACTTTCCAGTGGAGAGAGGAGAAAAACCATCTCCACGTGGAACAAATGGGCTCAGCAGTCTACAAAGTTAAGGTTATCCACAAATTGGCATTTGTACAAATTGCTTTACAGAAGGAGGAGGGCTGTGTCTCCCAATGCCAGGGCACATTGATGCTTTTTTTCTTTCTCTCTCTCTCTCTTTTTTTTTTTTT
>VWYP01004868.1:763318-870294 GCA_013400435.1 Pycnonotus jocosus | reverse complement strand
TTTTTTTTTTTTTTCTTCTGGCTGCAACAGTCTCTTTTCTCAGTTCAACAAACTTTGGTACTGTTTTTTTGGTACTGAACTCTGTATGAAGAGCAAAGTCATGCACTGGTCATGGGGACTGTGAAAATAACAAAGTGCAGAACTCGCCTGATGTTGCAGTGGATCATGTGTCCTGTAAATAAACTTGAGATGTTGCTGCCCAGAGCTGGAAATGTATGGAAATACACTCCACAGACCTGTGCAGCTGTTTTGAAATACAGAATCACAGGATGGTTTGGGCTGAAAGGCACCTTGCAGACGATTTAGTTCCAGCCCCCTGCCCTGGCAGGGACACCTTCCACTAGACCAGGTTTGAGCAATTGCAGGGAAGTCCTCTGCCCAGGTCATGTAAACACCTCTAGCTTCCAAGGAACCAGGTTTAACACAGAGAAAGCTGGTTGCTGCAGCTTTCAGTGTTACTATGCCTGATAGTCCTGTGTAAATGTAGTTCCTGGTGTTTTTTGGGGGGATAATCTTTCTATGGTAAGAAACTACATTTATTTTTCCAGAGCTGCTGAGATCCCTTAATTCCTATTACTTGGGAAGAACCCTGTGAGAGAGATGAAGTTCAAATAGGGAAGAAAAAAACAAACAAACAAACAAAAAAAAACCCAAACAAGAAAGGCTGAATTTGCTTTAATTTCTGCAGTTGAGGTGTGACAGAGCTGAGGCAGTGCCACAGCACAGGCTGTTCTTCCTGAGCAAAGATGCTGCATTTCAGAGGCTCTTTAAAATCCATGGAAAACTGAGAGAAGCTGAAGCTTTGTTACATGTCAGGAACAGCAGTCCGAAGTTTTCTCTTGCAGTTATAAAATTAATTGGGGTTATATAGAGGACATATTAATGTATGCATGGATATATTAGCAAGCCATCTAAAATTTAATCTTGCATCATTTTCTTTGCTTACACTGACTGCATTTCATAAGTATAGCTAATCTGCATGAAGCATTTTTTATCCCCAGGGTGGCTCAGCCCAGTAGCAATGATCTTTTAAGAATACTTTTGATCACTGCACTAGTAGCTTCCTAGCTTTTGCATTTTGGAGTTGGTTTTGTTTTGTCCTTTTCCCCTCCTCTCTCCTTTTCAGTATGCAGTCATTGGCAAAGCCTCATGCTGGTCAGTGGATTCCACTGAATATTCAGTAGGTTGCTTCATTAAGATATGACACTTGTTACATGTTTAATCATGTACTGCTTTTCTCTTATCTCCCATTGTAACAGTAGATAAGCACATATCATACATCTGTATCTGTAATCTATGTTTTTTAATAGAAAAATGCAATCGGATTAGAAAGAGACAAAGGGAGCTCACAAATATGCCTGTGCCAGTCCCTGCTCTTAAGGAAGCGGCAGAAGTAGCTCTGAATTTTGATTTTATTTCATTATGTTTCAAGACAAAATAAGCAGCTTAGAGATTAGCATTTTGAGTAATATTTTGTGCCTCACTTTCATGTGTGCGGGAATGTCTTTTGTTTCTGAGTCCTTGTCTTACTCTAAAGAAATTCTTGAAATGGTGCAAAAATTGAATGTTACAGTGAAGAACAGTTATTAGTGAAGAATACCTTTTTTGGTTTTGTCATCACAGCTACATCCATTGTTTTGTGTGCTTGATGTTTTGCCTTGGCTTTCTGATTGATGGCTTTCCACATGATTTATGTAGTTGCAGACAGTATCTTGTTATCTTTCTAGCTTCTGACAGAATAAAAAAAGAAACCAAATAAAATTGCTTCTGTCAGTGGGTGATTTAATTGGAGAATTCTCAGCAACTTAAAGTAAACCTCAGGCATTGCAATCCTTTATTTTTTGGCAAAATAAATGTTGTCCTCTGATGGACACAAGCAGAGCAGGTTCTGACAGCATCTACTAGTGCACTATATGCTGTTAGACTTGCCTGAAGAATGAAGACGGGAATTTTCAAAGGAATTTGAAAATATTTCCAGGCTATGGACCCTGTTTACTTTATGTGGGCCTCCTAGGTATTGAAGGTCTTTTCAAATGTTAATCTGAATTGCTGTTTCAGGAGATTTTCTGTGTTATCTACTGGGTGCTTTATCCATTAGTATTAATTAGCTGATTTATCTTTTATTCTTTTTGAATATCAGGTTTCTTTTTAACAATAGTCTTGTTCCTGAGNTTTTTTTTTGGAGGGGGGGAGGGGTATGGGCAGTAGGGGGAAGGCTGACATATTGCAGATATTCCTGACCATGTCTCTCACATATAATCAAGTAATCCTTTTCTCTCATTGCCTTTCTCTCATAATACTAGTTATTTCTTGCTTCCCTGTAATTTTCTGAGTTGCTCTTCCCTTGATGTGTTGGCCATGTGAAATACTCATAGAATATAAAAAACCCTAAGAGATGGACTACTATAAAGAAGGGGTTTTTTTCCCATCTGAAATACATGAAATATATGCAATAAATCCATAGAATAGCTACTAGATGCTATGAACACAGGATTTGTATGTTCTGCCAGTTCTTTTCTCCAAGCCTAGAAGTACCAGAATATTTGTAAAGTATCTGTAATGATGTTTGCCACCTTTCCAAAGTCTTTTGTGACCTACTGCTGAAAAGTGCAATAAAGCATCTCGGTGTTATTAGTCAGACTGTAACAGGAGGGATTTTTCTCAGATATGTCAGACAGGTTTAACACCCGTTGTTTCCCTGAGCTCGGTAGCTGAAATGCCCTTCTGTCAGACTTCAGCTACTGCTGACACTTGGGAATGTATTCTACAATTTAAATGAAGCACTAAAGTGCCATAATACCTTTTCATGGAGGAATATACTTATAATTCACTCACTCAGTAGAAGATACATGTGTTTATACATCTGATGATGTGACACATCAAAAATGCTCTGGCTTTTTTCAGTACCAGGTGTAAAAGAAACCAGAAGTTTGCAGTTCCAGGAGCTCTGAATGGCTGTGGCCTCCAGGATGAAGAGAACAGAATCTCTTTAGTCAAACCTTATGAAAGAGAATCTTGGCAGCCTGACGAAGAAGTGCTTTAGCTATTTTTAAAATTTTTAAACTCCTATTTCTCATAGCTCTTATATCATCTTGCTGTAATATAGTTTTGTGGACTTTAGAACTCTGAAGAATCAGAATTTTAACATTTAAAAGAAAAATAGATCTTTCTGAACTGGCTGTTACTTTCCAACTCTTTTCAAGAATCTAGTCTAAATAAGAGTTTCTGAGATTATTATTGTGTGACATCTTCACAACCTTATTATTGTGTGACTTCATCTCCCCACCCATAGCAGGGGACTTGGAACTAAATGATCTTTAATGTCCATTACAACCCAAACTATTCTCTGGTTCTGTGATTCTGTGATCTTGGTATCAGTGCCTAATTGAGATTTCTCAAAAGAGAAGATCTCTCTCAAAAATATTTTTAAAAGAGAAATGCCTTTTGCCATTTGTTTCTCTTTAATCTATTTCAGAAGATCATGTTACTTGCTTTTTAATAATCTTTAAAAATTACTACTGAAGCTGATGCAATTGGGCATAATGTCAAAAAAATAGTCAGCAATCTTGATGATTCAGGTGGCTTTTTTAAGATCTGCATTGTTTACTGACTTGACTTTTCACAATGTTGTCTTTCCTTTTGCATGATATTGTTTTTGGGTTTTTTTCATAATTAATCAGTGTTCCTTTTTCTTCTTCCTTTTTCTGACTTACCTTCAGGATCCATTCCTGTATTCCTCCTTCTCTTACGTTTCTCTTATTTCCATTCCTACACATACACGTGGATCTTATTAATCCTTGAAGCCACCCATGAAGTACAAATTTGTACCAGGCACCTGTGAACATGTAACAATTGATGCCCTCCTGTACAAGACACTGTGCTCTTACTGATCATTTTGCTTCTTGGCTGCTTGACACAGCACTGCCTGTCTCCTCTTTGTTGTACATGGACCTTAAGAACAATTTTTCTCATTTTTCTTGCTCCTGAAAGGTGGATTCTCTTCCCCTGAACAAAAGCAATGTGAAATACAGTTGCATATTATCAAGTCTAGTGGATCTGAGTTGCCCTCTGAAATGGCAGCACTCTGGGCAGATTTAATTCTACTAATATTTACAGAAGTGATGAGCCAAAGAAACTGCAATCAATTTTTTTCAACCAACAAACTCATGAACACCAAATTGCACCTATCTTCCAAATATGAGCAGAACGAGACTTTTACATATATAAGAGCTAGAAGTCATCTTCTTAGATTAAAGTGTTTTCTGCAGAAAATGACCACATTCTCAAAGGAAATGTACCTAGCTGATTTTTTCAAAGCCTTCCTCCCACTAGTTTTAATACACATCTGTCTGAATTGCTGCATTGGATTTGATCATTCCATAGTAGTTGAAGTTCTTCCTTACAAATAAACAAACATCATTAAACTTGATAATAGACCTAATAAAATGATCGTAATTCATTACATGACATTGGAAAGGCTAAAAAGAGTAGTGGTGTTTTTACAGCAAATAAGCAAATTTTTACTTTGAAGTCACTGTCACAAATTGTGCCTTTGATCAAGTGGATGAGCAAATGCCAAGCAGGGAAGTAGAATTTCGGTGATGAGAATATAAAGAGTTATATTAATTACTGGGAATTAGCCAAAATAGCACAAAGTTAACAACTTGACACTCCGGGAGTGTTAAAGTCATCAACCAGCTTCTGAAGACCACACCTGCATATGGTTTCACATTGAAATTGCTGCTGTTTCCTCTTTAGGAGTTGTTGGGCAGTTTGTTTCTCTCGCTGTTTTGCAATAAATATGCAGATTGAGCAGATCTGAACTGAATTAGAGATTTCAGCTGAAACTGGGTTGTTTTCCTAACTGCTATCTTCCTAATTTTACTTCTGTTTAGAAAAGGCATACTTTTTTCAGTATTCTGGAGATGTCGATATCTGCTTAAGGCAAATGTGAATGGCAACAGTAAAGTGAACCCAAGGGTGTTTCTGTACTACTTGTACTTGTACTTTACTTGTACTTTTTAATACCTGTAATGTCAGGGATTGTCTGAAATCTGGCTCAAGCAAGCTCAGGTTAAAATACCTGAGACAGGTTTCCATTTCTGAGCATGCTATTTACCTACTCCCTCCTAAAGGTACTGGGGTTAGAGAATTTTAATCCTGTCTCTATTTTGGAGTGCAAAGTAGGCCACAAGGACTAGTAAACAATTGTACCTAATTAAAAAATAAAACTGAATCTATCAAAAAAAGCAACAATCAACCAGGCTGAGCATCCGTCAGTATTTATCACAGAATCATAGACTATCATGTTTTGAGAGGAACCCACAAGGATCAAGTTCAACTCCTGGCCTTGCACAGGACAACTCCTAGAATCACACCATGTGCCTGAGGGCATTGTCCAAGCACATCTTAAACTCAGCAAAACTTGGTGCTGTGACCACTTCCTTGGGGAGCCTGTTCCGGTGATGTTTCTAAACAGAAGAAAAGCAGTCTTTAGCAAAGTCAGAGCACCAATACATCAGCCTATTACAGCTACTAGAAAGTAGTGTTTGAATTACTTTGAAAAACTTACTTCACTTCTCTTATTCTCCTTCATCACTTTGTGTACTGGGAATTTCCACACCTATGCCTTCAGAGGACTATGTGTGTCTTTGTTTAGGGGCTGTACCTTCCTCATTTGAAGACCCCAGCATCAAACTCCTCTCACACTGCAGCTTGCAGAGAAGCTGGATGGATGTTTCCTAATGTCTGGATATTAGAAAAGCTTTGCCACTGAAATGGTAGTCAAGGACTGGAACAGGCTGCCCAGGGAAGTGTTGGAATCGCTGTTCTTGGAAGTGCTCAAAAAAAAAAATGTTGCTGTGGTACAAAGGGACATGCTTTATTGGTGGACCTGATGGTGTTAAGTTAATGGTTGGACTTGATCTTAGAGGTCTTTTCCAAACTTAATGGCTCTGTGTTTCTCTGAACATGTTTATCTTTCAGAGCAGAAAGGCTTAGAAACTCTCTGTACTCAGAGATGGATGATAGAGAGTACTCTCTGTACTCAGAGATATCAGCTGGATGATAGAGCCACTGCAAACACACATCTCTGGCTTTCCACCTTTCATATACTGACTTTATCACCAACGTTTTGTTCTCATACTTTCTTGCTGAAGCAGGATGACTCAGCAGCTGACTTCGGTGCCAGGTCATTATCTCAAACCAAAGGGGATCTGAGCCATCTTGGAGCCACACAAAATGCAGCAGGGTAGAGAAACAGGCTGAGGGAAATACAATTTGGGTTTTGTCCCATTGCTCTTTTTCTCTTGCTCTCACTGTCTCTGCACTTTTTTTTTTCTTTCTTTCTTGCTGGCAGCACAAGGCTTTATGAGAAAAGGTATTTTACAAATAATTTGAATGTGAGGAACTGTGAGGAAGGAGTCTGGCAGTCAGTGGCTGAAGTACACACAGGCATGAGCAGCTGGGGAGAAAGAGGCACAAACTGTTAAAATATTTGAAAATACTTTAGAGCCTACATTTTGCTACCTTGCAGCCTGATTTGACTTTGTGATTATTCAACTGCTCATACCCAAAAACTGAAATGTCTGCAATGTTTTTTAAACCTATTTGTTTTGGCATTATGGTAATACTAGGGTGAATATGGTAATATTAAGGGTGAATACTAGAGAATCTGCTGTAAACCTGCATGCATAGAAATCATCTCACATTTTCTGGTTTTTAAGTCAGTTATAGCTATCTTAATACAGGTAATTCTGGCAATTGGAACCCAGGTTTTATTCCAGTTATTCAATTAAGCTGAAATTGCTTGTAATGTAGTACCATAATTGCAGGAGAGGCATCATTGCAAGATGGTAAGTAGGTGAGATACTAATTAAATTTTTCTGAACTTCAATAATTTAATATTCAAAGGAGCTTCTCATTGCATTGCCTCTGGGGATTACAAGGGAAGAAACCTGACCAAAAATAGCAGCCCCCAAATGATTTTTGCTGGACGACTCTGACTGAAATTTTGGGTTTGTTAGCATTGCTCCACCATTCTGGATACAAACCCAGTGGGTCATATCCATCTGTGGGTGAATGCTCTGCAGACTTCAGTTAGATCATGTGTGGGTGGATAAGTACAAAATTTTCCCAAACACTGTTAAACCCAGGGGCGACGGTGGTGTTTATATATAATCTTGAAAAGCTGGATTCTTTTATATTCAGGCTTTTGGGAAAAGTAGGTTTCAGCCTAATTTAGGCAGGAATACATCTCCCTTTGATTTTCAAAGAACTGTAAGTCACAAACTCTTTTAAATTCTTTTTGAGAATCTCATCTGATGATAAAATGAGAGGTGTGGGAGAAGATGAAATTCATCCATTCTGTAGCATATCTCAGATTGTTTTATCTTTGCTACATCAAGATTTTTGACCAGGTTAAAGCAGTCCTTCTAGCCCCTGAATACATCAAAGCAGATGTGCCACTGCCCTTCTCATTAGAGCTCTCAGTAATGATCTAAGCTAGACTGGTCTGGAGATTCCTCCCTAGATGCATATTCTTTCCAAGCCTCTTAATTCAATCTGAGTGATGATGATGATAATTTAGGTTATAGTATTACCCAGGGGCTATGATAGTAGTGCAGGGCCCCATTGTCCTAAGCATCATATAGACAAGGAAAAGCTTTAATGTTGTGATACCACAGAGCTGCCCAGGCTAAAACCAATGCAAATGAGCAAAAATTATTAGGAATTCCTGCATATATTCAAATCTTATCTAATAATCTATCTATTACAATCAAATTATATCTACTTTTAACCTAGTGTATAATTCCTTTGAATTTTTAGCTAGAGATGTTCATATCTCAAGGCTGAATTATAGACCAGTGCTATCTTGTTACATTTATTGGCTTTTCCCCATCAGCTCTGCAGGAATGCTTTGCACCTCACTGAGTGAGAAATACATGGACAAGTGTACACATTTTGGGGATAAAAACAAACAGCCTTGATGTTAAAGAAAAATGGTTCTGAGAATAGAGTCAGGAAGACTCTGCCATGATTGCACAATGCAGAAATCAACTCTCTCCCCCAGCTAGCATACCACCATTTGCTTACAGTGTTAATCAATTGATGTTCCTGATTTATTTCTACACGTGTTTTTAACTGAGTTGATGAGCGTTACTATGCTTTCAATTAGATGGATTTTTCAACATAATTTTCATCATAATGGTTAGTGTAAATGAGTTTTCTTAATTATGGTAGGGTGAATGCTTTATTAAGAGGCTTGAGATGTAATGTAACAAGTTTTGGCACATCCTTTATTAATAAGGAATAATAAGATCCTTGTAAGGACCCTTTGTTTTTAGGGACACCCATCTCCAACTCTCTTCTCACAAACTCTTTCTGTTGGCCTGCTGTGTGTGATATTGAAGACCTATGATAGGTAGACTGTCAAATCCAAATTCTATATGATTTCGAGTATTGTAATATTATTTGTTAATGGGCTTAGTGCTTTGATGCTCTATACCTTTTAAAAGTGCTGGTGGAGGGCATCATGGTTTACTATAATTCTGTTCTCTGGCAGTGTCTTGGGGGCTGCAGTGGCATTTGAACCCATGATAAGATCTTATCAAGAAGAAATAAGTTGACAATTTGTATGCAAACACAAGAACTATTAAGGGCAACATTTTATGGAATGTTAAGATGCTGATTTGCAAAAAGTCCTTATACTGTGGAAATGCTTTCTCTTCTCCCAGAATTGCCTGTTTCCTTGAGCTGGCAGTGTCTTTCCCAGCCCCCCTTTCCCTCTCAGACACGTGGTCTGAGTTACTGCTTTGACATCTCTGTGACTATGGGGAAGGGGATTCATTTGCTGAGGGGCACAGTGGCTACCCAAGGCAGCTGCATCTCCAGAAGTCTGGGGCAAGGAGGATCACCTGAGGAAAGACTAAAAAGATGGAGAAGACAGGAAATAATGGTTTTCATGCTTTTAGTCCCATCCCAAACTTAGCCTTTCTATGTACTGCATCCCCCCTACAGCTCCCACTTCCCTTTTTGCAAAGAAAGATGGAGAAAGTGTTCAGGGCATTGGACAAGGGTGTTTTGCATTGCCAACACTACTCAAAGAGCGATTAGTGTAGGTGCAGTGCTAGACTATGCAGATCCAGGGTATTCCTGTTGCAGTGACATTTATTTTTCTGAAGTGTTAAGGCCACAGAGTAGAAATCTACCACGCACTTGTCTTCATTGTTTTTGTTACATCTGTGCCCACCACTCTTTTGCCCATTTGTGATGGTTGCATGAGCAGTTCCAACCACTTTCCTCAGAGCTCTCAGAACTGTGTATGTGCTTCAGGGACAAAACCTGATCCTAGGAGCAAAGAGCTGTATCTGCTTGGTACAGTCTGTTTTCCAGAGATATGGATAAATTTGCAGTTGGTATAATTTTACTCTAGATTTTTATGAGTTAGTGGTGGTATTGTATATTTGCAAAAGATAAAAACTGGACTAAAAGTGTTACTCCCTTACAAATAGTATTAATTAAGTAGAATTACATGACTGATGGGTAGATAATAAAAATTGCAGTGTCACAGTAGTTCCATTTAAAGAACTGGATGGCAGGAAATATTTCTCTGTCTTTTCAGAAACTATAGGGATGATCTTGGGAATTACACTTCAGAAAATCTGTGCCAGGTGCTTTTAATGAGACAATGTAATGAGATTGTAACAAACAGGAATACTTTCTCTAAAGGAAAAATGCATTTCTTTTAGTTTAATGGAATCTCTGATAGTGTCAGTAAATCAGCAGTAAGTGGAAAAGAGGCTCAAGTAATTTATTTTTACTTACTAAATAACTTTCACAAAGTCCCATCCCTCTAACATGCTAAGGAAAGAAAACACCAATAAAAATAAAATACCAGGGAGGGTTAGAGTGCCAGTGATCACAACAACTGAAATAAATGAATAGATCACCTGGAGTGTGGCAGAAGGTTTATGGCTAAAGTCATCCCAAAACAGCCTGGGCCAGGGCAAGTTTATGCACATTTTGAAATCTTTCCTAGACAGTGCTATAGAAGTATAAATATGATTATTAGCTAGACAGACGCAGGGCAGTTAGAAGATGAGATACCATTATTTTGGGCAGTGGAGAGGAGATAAAGCTGTAAGACATTTCAGATGAATTAAACAGAACTGGAAGAACTGACAGATGATAAAATGCAATTTTGAAAAATATACATATCTGTAGTGGAGAGGGAAATATAAACTACTCATAAATACTTAACTGATTGAATATTTTAAGAATGGCTTACAGCTTTGTAGCCGAATCTTTAAGTGACTGAATTCACTAGGTAGAAATTTTACAAATGAATGGCAAAATTCAAGAGCTGAAATACTGAAAACATTTTCATGCTATAAGAAGCTGTATTGCATAAAGCTTTTAGACATTAATAAAGAAGAAGAGGAAACACAGATTGCAATGGGAAAAGAAAAATGTTTTATAAACAAAATACTGTGTTAGGCCATGAGGATCATTTTTGTCTTCTTTGATTTTCTTCCCCTTTTTGTCATTCTCAGTCAAATCTGAAAGGGGTCAGTAGCTGA
Organism: Pycnonotus jocosus; assembly: GCA_013400435.1. NCBI lineage: Eukaryota > Metazoa > Chordata > Aves > Passeriformes > Pycnonotidae > Pycnonotus > Pycnonotus jocosus. The sequence goes on along the minus strand of VWYP01004868.1, from coordinate 859,714 downwards.
AGAGAAAGTCCTATGACTTCCATAACAAGAGGTAACCAAATAGAGAAAGAAACAGAATTAACCCATCTGGTATAAATACCAGTGAATAAATCAAGATAAAGTATTACAAATAAGAGGTGAAAGATTAAGTATTACAATTGAGAGGTGAGGGAGTGAGAGAGAAAGAGCAAACGTAATTTTTTGCTGCAGCAGAAACTTCTGTTGGAACCAACACCTTATCAGCCATTAGAATTTAACAATACAGCTCAGAGCCATAGGAAGGGAGATAATTTTTTATTCTGCTGCTCATGGGTCTATTTCTTTGGAATCTGAAAATATTAATGAGCAAACATTAAAAATCAGGACTTTGTAGATAGAAGATTAAAAACCAGAAAATATGGATCATATGGCACTGTGCAGATGGATAGGAAATTATAAATTACTGAGGTTCTCAGCTGAGATGTAGAGCCCAATGCTTGTTGCTGTCCCATAGATCTGGCCCTGATAAAACAGGTCAGTGTTTAGTAGAACATAATAACCTGCCATACATAACCTTTTCAAGGCTGAACATATTGGATGCTCCAGAAATTTGCTGCTCAAGTGTAACTTCTGGAACCTGCAAAAGAGAAAAAAAACCCCTGCTGCAATGTTTGAAATTCCTTCCTAAGAGGTGAACTAACACTCTGAGTTACAACAAAATAATAAAGATTTTCTTTTATTTGTTTTGTTTTTCATTCCTGGACTCAAAGATCTTATGGCAACTGAAACTATGAGAATAAGTTTCACTGTAAAAAGATTCCACTGCTATTTTACGGTATGTTTTTATAGCAGAGATACTTGCTCATTGGACACATAATCAAAATAAAGTGATATGGTGTGTATCACTTGAAACCTCACTTGTGAACTTTATGATGTATTTTTATCATGCTCTATTTTTATCACACTCTTAACTTTAACATTTTTCTAACAAATAGATCATTGCATTTGGAGAAAGAATTACATTTGGAACATTTCTGTTACCATTCTGCGTCATTGACTTATGAGATCAGGTATTGAGAGAACTAAAACATATTTTAGTGAAATTAGTCTGGTTTTCTACTCATTATATTTACAAAAGCTGTTGGAAAACTCTTTTTCAAGTTCAATCTAAGTTTCAAAACCCCAAATAAATAAAGGAGAAATTTTTGGGTGTCACCTTAGGGACTGCAGAAATTAATGTGCACAGCTTTGCTTGCTCCTGAGTTACTGCTGTAGACCAAATTAAATGCTAAGGTTTTTCCTATTGGTTTAGTCTCAAGAAAGGCAGCCAAACTAAAAAAGCTGATCCTGCAAGATGATGATGATACCTTCTTGTGGGTTTTGCTGCACAGTTTGATGCCTGTTCTAGAAGCAGACAGATGAAATTAGTAAACATTTAGTGATCTTTTGGAAATGTTTAAGCAATTGTATCATGTTTAAATATGAGGAAGAACTGATTTCTTTTTCTGTTTTAAGTGACATGGCTGCAACAAAACTATATTTTTCAATGCAAAAACATAAAATCAGAGGTGCATATTTATTGTCAGAAATGGTAGCTAAAACTACGAATCTAAACATGGAGTGTTTAGCATGAGTGCAGATGGTGATGTTTTTAATAGCAGATTTGCCACAAAAAGCTATTTCAGTCTTACCTTAAAAATTTCAAATGAAAGTCAACAAATAATTTCACCTGACTGAAGAAGAAAAAAGATCAGAAATGACAGTGTTTTGTATTGACATTTTCAATGTAAAGTTTGTTTCACAGAAGTCAAAACATTTTATTTAAAAGTTGCAAAATAATTTTGGATTCATCGTTTTAAACTGGCATTCCAAAGTGGAACAAAATATCCGAAAGTAAATGTGGCAAAAGAAGTAATGATCCCTCTTCCAGACAAAATCTTTTGTATTGGATTGAATGAAATATTTCAGGTCTAGCTGACCTGATTTCTGTCTTTGTTCTGTTGTTGAGTGAATAATCCATTATTTGCACAGTTTATGGGGAATATGAGACAAAATATGCACAGACTTTCTCAGAACATATGCTGCAGTCCTTTTAGTTTTGAATCTTTCTTTTGATTTATGAAGATAAAGAATAAAAGTTACCTTCACACCTTAACTACAGACAATTTCCGCATGGAGGGCTGTGAATTCTAGAACAGGAAATTCTTTCAGAGTATGCAATGAATCATCTCAGTCTGACTTTGGCAAAATATGAAGTTTTATCATATATACTGTATTCCCATTCTGCTCCTGGCAGAATATGTTGGGTTATTTGATAAATGTTCAAGAGAGACCCCCCACAAGAAAAAAACAAGAGACTCACTTTTATTGTCACTATGTTTAAACTTGGTTTTGGAAATGCTTAGTGTTCTCCATCTATGAGGATTTTTAGGGATTAGTCAGCATGTGTTCTTCCAGGACCACAGTCTAAGGGCTGAAGATAATATGGCTTGGAAGGGGGAGAGAAGTGCCATTTCTGTCTTTCTGCAAGTCCAGGGTGGGGGGAACAAGTCTCTTCCCTTCAATATCCACATAAATAACAGGGCAATATAATTTGCTGCTTATTTGGGAGTGCAGTTGAACATGTATTTATATAGTTTTAAATTTTTACGTCTCCAATTTTCAGTCTTTCAGTTTTGCAGCTGAGGTGCCTGGTGTGCTGCCAGCCAGCTCTGAGGTCAGGCTGATGCACATTCAGGCAGTGGGGAAGCTCTGTAAAAGTCCCTAATGGATCTCACATATGGTGTACTCCACTGTAGCTGGAATCCAAATCCTGGAATTGCCAATCCACGGTTCTGTGCACCTCTGCTGAGCTGCAGTCACAGTGGCTGCAGTCTATCCCTTGCTACCCCCACTCACCCCTCAGCAAATGAAAAAAACAGGGTTTAATCAGCTCTGAAAGGCTTTCTCAGGTCCTGTCTTCTGTGAATAGTTCTACCTACAGTACTGTAGATATTAAGACTTCCTATATTTAGAGTCAAAGGAAATGACAAAACTTTTATTTTTACAAATTTAACATACTATGTACTTAATTAGAGAGGGTGTAGAGATGATTCTCTGACAAGTACCTTATAAAACATCAGTCATAAACTCATTTGCCTGAGTCATCTTTTATAGACTTTACCTTTCTAAATAGCTTGTTTGGTTTGAGGGGTTTTTTGTTGTTGTTGGTTTGTGGTTTTGTTTTTTTTTTTTTTGATCCCATATATATGGTAATTGTTATACATTCCTGATATTCATGTCTTCTTGAGTTAATGGTGGTAAGGGAAAAATCAAGAATCAGACAGGCAAAATATAACTCTTGCCAAGTGTAAACAAGTAACTTTAAAATATGGAAATTAAAAAAGAAAAGATGGTCAAATAACAAGTAATGAAAGCAGCAAACCCCAAAGCATTTAATATTATATTTTGTTGTAACTGTGTGCATCCATGGCTGTCATGGGGCATATTTATATTTTGGCAGAAGTCCTGATTAAGTCAATGGGGATTTCAGCCTAAAAGCCATGTTATTGTTCATTACTTGGAATATTGTCAAAATTGCATAAACAGTGTTCCTTTTTAATTAGGCACCTGGTATAAAATAGAGTTTCAAAGGGAATTGTACTGATGTGTTTTAGATGAAAAAGCATTTATTGCACAGTAGTACATTTTTTTCAGCTGCCTTTCATTTTGTATAGATAAGAGGCAAAAAAGGGTTTAAAACTGGGTTGTCCTGATGGAAAAGCTGTGGAGGATTACACTTAAGGATCTTTTTTAAGATTTATTTTATATGAATGATTTGGAGAAAGGATGAAGCAGTTAAAAGTGTTTCAGCTGGGACTTCTTAAGCATTATTCTCAAGTGTTATATACATGGCATTGCATATACCATCTAATGTTTCCTAATTTTCAGATGAACGTGCAATTTGATTTCCATCTTTCAGACAGAAATCCCTTCATTTGTTCAAGGCTTTCTGTCTTTTCTAACTTCCTTAGGAAGGCTGAAGACCACTTGACAGTTGTATTTATATATGTGTGAATCTATGTGTATATGCATTGCATAATAGGTTTGCAAAGTTTAAAAATCTTATTTAAAAAAAATAAATCATGAAATCATAGAATCATTTGGGTTGGTTGAGACTTTCAAGATCTTCAAGTCCAACCATAAACCTTACACTGGGACTACATATGTTTCTTAGCTGCGGCCTTTTAAAATAACCCATTTTTCTCCTCATGACTGTCGCTGCGTGCCTCTTTTTGCCTGCCCGGGCTAGCTTGGCACACAGGCGGCACGTGGGAGGGAGCTCAGTCCTCGGAAGGATTTTACTCGCTCTTGTGGGTTCTTGGCCCCATCCGGACGATAGCACAGCAAATGGTGAAGAATAAAGAGGGGTCTCTCAGAGGGGACAACTGCAGAGGTTTATTGTGAGATCTTCAGCCTCCGAATGTCTGCCTCTGAAAGCATGTGCTCTCAGATTACCATAGCTTTTATTGGGGGGAGGAGGTGAGGGGTGGATTTGGAAAGGGGCCAATTGGGTACAACAGGGTGTGGCTCTCGGATATGACAGACAGGGGGGTACACAAATCATAAAGGGAAGGAGGGGATTCCCTAGGGCTTTTCCCAATCTCCTAGAGCCTCTCCCAGAACTTTCCAGAAGTTAGGGATTGTCTCCAGCATGACAGGCAGGGTCTAGGGGCAGGGGTTAAGGGGATTGACAAGGGGGTTTGAGGGAAGAACAACCTTGATTGATGGGGGAAACCAACTCAAAGGCGGGAAAATACATGGGAGAAATAGGAATGAACCAAAGGGAGAACTGGGGTACATAAAACTGTAAAATAACAAAGAACTGGATTACAAAACTAGAACCCAGGTTGAAAAAGCACCACTACACATGACAATGCACTATGTGCTTCTTTTAACTAAAACCAGCAAGTTTCTTCAAAAGATGTTTAAAAAATGTGTTTTAACACAATAACTACTGCAAGGTAGAATGGAAGGCAGTGGGTAACACAAGGTGCGGAGTGGGAAGAAATCTATTAAAAAATAAATTCACAGTAGATAAAATGAAAAGAGCCTGGAACAAATGAGGAATTTATAATAAACACTGGGGAGAGGATGAATAAATTGTTCTGAAAATTAAAAAAGAGATGAGACAAACAAATGAGAAAACCAGAAGGAATGAAAAAATTTCTTTGTAACAATTTCATGCTACTGGTTTTAGTTTTGTCCTTCATTATTCTTTCCATCAAAACCCTTTATCTCAATTGTTGAACTCACTGAATTTAAAGGTCTTTCTTCAATCTTATTGATTCTATGATTCTATGATCTGATTTCAAGACCTAAATTGGAAAAAGTGTAACTTTTGAATAAACATCTTAAATAGTATGATACAAAAAGGAAGTTAGTTGTAAACTTCCAGCTGAAACACAGTCTCACAGTTTTCCTTTCTTTTGGGGTGTTATCTTAAGTGATATTTCATGCAGTAGAATCATGAGGTCATGGCTCATCAGTGAGTAACACCCACGTGTGCTGTTGTAGAATTAGAGCTTCTGGTTTCAGGTAGTGCAAGGGAGAATTACACCCTTATTTTCATAAATAATAGTAATTGATTATTAAATATCAAAAAGGACCTATCTATCTCTGAATGTTGTGACAGGTTTCTTTGCCATCAAGAAATTACATAAATTCCAGGATGTGGTGAAAGACCATTGCTCTCTGTATCAGCTTTCAATGAATATCCTTCTTTGATTGCATACCTGCAACCTTCTTATTCAACCAGCAGAGTCCCAAAGGTCTTGCACAGGCATTTATTTGAAACTTACACTGGTCATTGGGCTCCTTCATCTGTGATGGTTTTTTGTGGTAACATTTTCATAGTTTCTAGTCCCTATTTTATTTTTGCAGATTGAGTATTCCAGGTTAAGTTTATTGAGGAAATCAAAGTGAACAAGACGTGGTCTAGATTACATGAGCAAAACAGTGTGAAGAACAGCCACCACATGAGAAGTATCAGTTCAAGTACTATATTATGCACAACAAATCAATTTAGTTATTCAATAAATATATTGAATAACTAAATTGATTTTTTGTACATAATACTGTCTTAGTGTGCTATAACTACAGCTTTTCCAAGAAATTCCCCAGTAATAGCACTCTAACAGTGTCTGTTCAGAAGAGTTTAGTTGCTCACTGTAGAAGTGAATTAGATTAAACCAGAATGAAAGCACTCTCATAAATGCTAAGTTAGCTATATCTGGATGCATAAATTTATGTACATTTAATGGGACCATAAAACAGAATTTAAATTTCCTGGCTAACTACTGTTGGTGATTAAAGTTAATATGCTATATATTAGCTAAGCACAACGCTTGATATTAAGAATATTTTAGAAATAAATTTCAAAGTTAGTTGATCTCACAACACTCTTCTGTAGTAGCTAAGTCTATTTGCATCACTCTGCTGGAGGATAGGAAAATAGGAAATAGAAACCTGGAACAAACATAAAGATCCTAAGTGATTGGTTAATGTTCATGGTGAAAACAGGATAAAAAACAGAGCTGCAAAAGTTCTCCACCACACCCTGGCAGGCCATGGCACTTTACACAGGGGCCCAGACAAATAGTGCACAGATTTGAAAGCAGCACCATACAAAAGTTACCCTCCAACACAATCATATTAGAATAATGACTGTACCTTTCGATTTGGGTGAATCCATTCTCCCCCTTTGAGAGCAGAGGGAGAGTTGAGCACATTAAAAAGCTCATTGATTAGATGTCTCTGAGACACACACTGCTGGGTGATATACAAATCTCAGCAAAAGATTTCTCTCTATTGGAACAGTTCAGTTTAAAAGATGGTATTTCTAATAGAGGTGTATTATGAAAAGCGTATTTGCAATTCTAGTGTCATTGTATGTTGCAAATTAAGTATTAAACCCAAATTTTTTTCTTAGCCTTGTCTGTTTCCCCTGTGAAAGAACTACTGATGCAGTGTATCCAGATTAAGATCGATTAACAATTCTGTGAATTTTGCCCAGCAGCTATAATCATTGGTTGCCTTAGCAACTTGGTAGATTAAATCATAAGCTAAAATCCAGGGGGTTCAATTAAAAATTCGTGTTGAAATTCAAATTCTTTTGAGGGTGAAATGACCAATGATTCAATACTCACTTGAGATTTCTCAGGATTTTCTCCTTTCTCCTCGGTGTAATTTATTAGAAATTAAATATAAATCAAATATATTGTTTGGGAACTATTTACCTGTTCCTATTTATTATTGATGCTGGTGAACTAGGAGTAGTGAAGCTTTGGTGGTTTATTACATAGCAAAGCACAGACTAAACTTTATCTTACTCAAAGAACAATATGATATATCATATTCTCTAGGCTATTTTTCTTGTACTTGATATTGGGCAGAATTTATACTAGCATTGGTCCTACACATAATTTAAGAAGTGGGGAATTAATTTAATTCCGCAATGTACTCCTAAAGGACTTGGGTTTGTTTAATGCTGAAACTACCCCATGTCCAGTTTGTGGCTGCAGAGTAGGGCCACGGTTCTCTGTTCTGTTCTTCCCTGGAGAAATGGACAGAAATACATTTTCTGTATTTCTTGGGTAAACAGGGCCTATTCACCTTCTTTTGACCATACTGCTAATGAGGTCTTATAACTGTGCTGTCTTTTTCCTCTTGTAGCTGTTTTTCTGGCACCCTGATGTCCATTTATTGGAGTAGATGCACTTTTCCCACAATGCTCTTGAGGGAAGTCTCATTTTGAAAGGATGAGAAAATTGGGGTTTTTCAGCCTGGAGATGAAAAATCTCCAAGGTGACCTTATTAGGGCCTTTCAGTACCTAAAGGGAGCCTACAAAAAAGCTAAAGAACAATCTTTTACACAGGCATGGAATGATAGGAGAAAGGCCTGTGAGTTTAAACCAAGAGAAAGTAGATTTAGATTAGCTATAAAACAGAAATTCATTACTCTGAGAGTGGTGAGGCACTGGCACAGGCTGCCCAGAGAAGCTGTGGATGCCCCATCCCTGGAAGTGTTCAAGGCCAGGCTGGATGGGGCTTTGAGCAACCTGGCCTAGTGGAAGGTGTCCCTGCCTACAGCAGCAGGGTTGCAATCAGATGATCTTTACGGTTACTTCCAACCTAAGTCATTCTAGGATTCTATGATTTATTGTCTGTCAATCTTACTCAGAAAAGACTTTGTCCTCCAGGTATTCTGATATGGTGCCAAAAATACTTAAGCACCAAACCATTATCCACCATGTGGGTGCTAACTCCTTGCACAATTCTTGCCTTTTGTTCTCCCCCTTGCACAAAAGGAGCTAGAAATTAATACATTACTGCTTTCTATCTTCGCTTGTCCTAACGAAAAGTTTTCTTTACTTATCTTCCTTTGCTTTGTTATGAGTCTCAGCAAGGACAGACTCTCTGTTCAGCCACTAAATATATTCCACCACACCCAAGGGTATTTAGAACTCATTTTAGTTTTGTATTTTCTTACTTTCATCTTCCTTAATGTGTTGGAGCCTTTTCCCTCAATCTATAGAGCTGATATTCTTTGTGGACAAAGAATAAACAATGAAGATGAGAGGAAAGAAGATGCTTCTTTTGAAAGAATTAATTAAGGAACATAAATAAACAGAAATATGTAGCATAAGAGAAACATAATTGTTCCTGGAATGTTCCAGACACAGAGAGAAAACCAGTGTTGACCATTCAGTGTGGTAAAAGAAGAAGCCAACCCTTTCATTCTCTAAGTTCCTCTGTTATATTCTGGGGCTTGGTGCATATCCTACATGTTAGCAAATCTACAGAGAAGATACTCGGCAGCTATTCTGCAGTTATATCTCAATTGTGCTGAATACTAGTGGATTTCATAGATAAAAATGATAGTAATCAGAGAAAGGAAAGTTGGTATAAAATTTAATTTATTGTATAGATAAGCGACCAACACTTGACAGCTGAATATAAAGACAAATCTGAACTCCTTTAGGCCCTCCGTCAGCAAGAAATCTCTGCAGTTATATTTTATTCCACAAAATTATCCCTTGAAACCTTTTTAATAATTCCAGAAGTTATAACAAATTATGTTAAATTACAGGGTAGGCCTAAAGCATGATCCTAGAAGCCTCCAAATTCTGAATCTAGTTTAGGACATAAAAGTGTAGCTCTGGGAGAAAAAAAATAGGATAAAGTGTAGGAATTAAAGCATAGTAAGATAAAAAAGAAGCTTGTGACTAGAAGATAGTTCTTTCACATGTGCTAAGTAATCCTCTTAATTATTTTTCTCATACTAAAACCTTTTTATATGTTTTGGCTGCGTGAAAAGAACTTTTGATCATTAAAAGCTAATAATGAGGTTCATAAAAATAGGAGTTCTGCTACCTCTTTCTCTAGAAAGTACTTCCTGGCTTTTCGATGTCAGTTTTATAATCAACATGTCTTGCAGTTTGAGAAACTCATTATTTTTTATGTTATTTAATGTTGGTGATGGGTTTTGCAATCCCAGAGCAGGAATCTTGTGCGGAAGTGTCCCCATTAGCTGCAATGAAACCTGGCTTTACTAAGCTTTTCTGCTGGTGTTGGTGAGAAATCTGCTCTGTTGCTGTGTTACTTACAGAGCTGTTCTGCAGTTCTGCACCATTCTGAAATTACATTCTTTTGTTTTAAATCTTCTTTCTGGAATCACAAGTGTAAAACTCATGCTAGCTTCATCTATGCTCTACATTTCTTTCTTAATTTCAATTAGTAATTTAAAATTAATCAACTGGGAGTAGTCCAGAGGGAAACTTTTGTGATGAATGAATGGGTCTCTCTTGGTTTATTTAGCCTAAAATAAGAAGGGCTAAAGGGAAAAGGGAGAGGAGGTTTACAAATAATTTTGTATATATTCTTGGAAATTTAAACAAATTACTATGCATTTATGCATTCTGTCTTTTAGATGTAATGAATACTATAAAGTCTTACCTTTCTTCAATTCTGTTGACCCATAAAGCATTTCAATCTGCACACTTTCAAAGGCTCAGTAGGGATCAGCATTAGCATTGTCTTCTGATTTGGTGAAACAAAGGCACAGAGTGGGGAAGAGAACAGCTCAGAGTTGCACAATTTCACGGCTGAGCCAGCAGATCAACCCAGTTTCCTAAGCTCCTTTCACGCCTTAGCAATTCTGTCCCATCACTAATAATCACTATTGTGCATAACAGATCTTTTTGTTCCAACCTAAACTGTTTGCAACAGATCAGAGATGCTGTAATAGGACAGCAGGATTTCAGACACGATGGATGGGTGCTGAAGGAGTTGTGTCACCAGATGTTGGTGGGAGCTCATCTGTCCTAGCAACAGGGATCACATATTGGCACAGAGCCTGGTTCAGAACTTTGGGTAGATTGCAAGGCAGATGTTTTTGAAAAGGGAAGGGACCTTAAGTATCATTTAATTCCAGGCTCCTGTCATGGGCAGGGACACTGTTCACATCTTGGTCAGAGCCCCATCCAAGCTGGCCTTGACCTCTCAGGGATAGGGTATCTGCATCTTCTTTGGACAACAAATGTAGATCTCAAAAAGAAAAAAGAAAAAAAAAGTCAAAATATTCCTTGTGTACTGATACCAGCAAGAGAGGCATGTGATGCATTGCAATATTAAATATTCTCTGCTGTGCATGAGGATTTAAATGAGGGTTATTTTAGCAGATAGATGAAATACCCAGCTCTTCAGCTTCCCTAGAGAAGTAGCTGGGTGCTGGTCATCCAAATTATAACAAAATACATGCTTAGCTGAGGTAGAATCAAGTCGTTTTTCATTTGTGTGCTATTCTGTGAACTCATAAAAAAACCCCTCTAAGCCAAGAAACCAGAATTTAAAAACTTGCACCGTAAGAGCCATTGGCCAGGCCCTAGTGAGGAGATGTGCTGATGGAGAGAGATTGCTCTTTAAGACAGCTCTCAATGAGAAAGTGTTAGGAGGAGAGGAGAATGGGTTTGAGTCATGCTGTGGACTTTAACAGATTGCTTTCCAACTGCCTACCCCAAGCAGAGCACTTGCTGGCGTGTAGCATGTACTGAAGATGGATATGTACCATGCTGCCTGGCAGGCAGACAAGCAAATAATTGTATCAGCAAGCCAGGAGCGTGATTTTGATCTCTAAAGTGGGGAGGTAAATGAGGAAATAATTTTGGTTTTTATCTAGACTGACCTTAAAGATTAGTTCAGTAAATTTTCTCAATTTTCTATATTCTGTCTAGCTACAGGTTTCTTAGATAAAAATTAAAGACTCAGAGACTCTTTCACTGAGATTACTGAGTACAAGAGAAAAATGTTTGGATTTGGAGGTTTGCTTTCAGTTCCCTTCATAGAATTGGGATCAGATTGACACATTTTTTTTCCTATCACATTTCTCTCTGATTTCTGCAATTAATAAATGATTTTTACTATGCATTAATGCATAATAAATTCCTGTCTTTTGCATATTTCAGATCAAGTTTTCATCTAAGGAGTAAGATCAGGGTGTGAGTTAATAAAGCACAGTGCCATCCAACTTAACTATTCAATTGCCTTTTTTAGGTACTTTTATTGAAAAATGTAACACATTAAAATAACATCAATCAATGCTAATACCCTTCACTAAGATATCCCGAATATATCCTTTGAGGGAGTATATAACATCATGAAGCCTTAACACAGCAGAAAAATTTAGTCTGAAGTCTTGATTCTGCACTAACTGTACTTATTCAGAGTGCATGTGTGAAATGAATGCTAATATTGGAAATATGTTCGGTATTGGCATATTTTACAATGCCTTTCTTGCAGCTTGCAAGAGAAAGCTCTGTGGGCATTATTCAGCTTAGCAGGGGGAAAAAAAAACATGTCTTATGAAATTTTAAAGGGATACATTTGGTGATGGTAGAGTAGTCTGGCAGCACATTAATCTTTACAAGGGTTATCTCTCCCTGGAGGAAACCAGGTAATAAGGTGCCACTCTTTTAAATCTCCTTGAACTGTACGGACAGGAAGGATGGTGAATGTGTAAACCACCAGGTTTTTGCACAACTTCAGTTCCTAAATATTGTTACAGAGGACAAACTTTACATGAGGCTATCCTAGGCATTGTCAATTATCATCTTCAAATATGTGATTGCACTTGCAGCCAGAGATTCTGGTGAGGAAATCAAATATGCTATCTGGAAAAAAAAAAATGGGAGAAAGACTTGCTTTAGCAATAAGGGAGGTTTATGCTGATGGTCCTATTTAAGAAAAGGAATTTTTCTTCAATAGTTACTGAAAAGTCCAGCAGAATTCCAAAGAGTGCACGGCCGCAGAGCATGAATGTATACTTTGATTTTTAAAAACATATTTGCGTATATTTAAGGTGCACTGGGATGATCTTATGCCTCTTTTAAGTCATCTGATCATGTGTGTCTGTGGAACACAAACCTAGAGGTTTTCAACTCGTTCTTTCAGAAAAAAGAACTTTTGGAAGAACCAAGCAAAATATACTAAGATGTCTTTAAATGTCACCAATATTAAATCCAATGTTCTGAGTGTTATTTTTAACTGTCATCATTAATTGTACAGAAGGAATATAATTACATGTTCCTGACTGTCAACTCATGAAGAAAACACAAGAGAGCATTTTCTGCTCAGTATTCTGGGTTGCATACAAATGCTATTTCAAGGTGTGATTTACCTGGTTTTTGGACTGAAAGTGAAGTATCTCAGTGCAAACTTGATATCACGGGTCCAAATAATAGAAAAAAAGTAAGCATGATGTGTTGCTGGTTTTGTGATGGTTAGTCCAAGATCATGTGAGCAGTGACAAAACACTTTCAGAAATCCCAGGAACTCTGCACTGGCAGGAGACAGGGCTTGAAGTGGAGCTTGTAGGTGCTGATGGATTTTTAGGGATGATGCAGTCCACATCAGGTCCCAGCCTGGCAATTAGGAAGGCCGTTCTGCAGGGGCAGCATCTGGAAGGAGTTGAACTGCTTTGAAGCAAAACACCATTTAATTATCCAGGGAGAAACAGCACCTGAGAGAATCTTGTCTAGGAGTAAACTGTGCGATTTATCACCGCTAATGGCTTTGCAAACATTTCTAAAAATTATTTTGCAGCTATAGCTTAAGATCTCCATCTGTACTATGTAAGGCTGAGATGTTTTGAATAGCTGTAAAGATACCCAGGCACAGACTAATTTGAGCCAAACAGGAGCTATTCTGGCTTCTCCTTTTGAAAACAAAACACACAACAGAAAACAAGTAGCAGCTCTCTCGTCATGGCAATTTTCCCAGTACCATCCATGAGTGTAAGCACTGCCATAGCTCTGCTTGAACAGCACTGCAGGAGGTACTGACCTTCCCAAATAATTATGATTTTCTACAGAAGGGAGTGATCCAGAATTGTGCCTGTAGCAATGCCTGTAGCGTGTATAACACATTAAACTGGCATTGCTTAGTTTGGAAGTGGTGCCAAATTGCTGGTAAAACTAGCTTCTTTTCCTACACTGTGCTGGATCTATGTGTCTGTGGGATTCAGCAGCTGACCAAGCATATTACTGGAAGAAACTCAATAATCAGAACATTTTAAAAAATTAATATTTCTTTAGCAAGTGTGTAAATTTATTTAAAATTTTAATTTATTTCTGTCTGGTTTAGGATTTCTTCCCACATCTTCTGCTATATTTCTAGCATTTCGTTTTGAGGGGAGAGAAGGAAAATACTCTATGCAGTCAATAAATAAAATGCACTATCAAAGCAAAGGAATGTCCCCTCATCTATTCTTTTTGGATTAATTCTTTGTGTCATGGTGAAGAAATTTTGAAGACAGGCTCTCTGTGATTCCTGCGTCATAGACATAAAACATTCTCTCATGAACTGAAAACTTCTGAGGTAGAATGAGATACTTAAAAAGTGCTTGAAGAGCGACAGCTCTTTAATGAATTATGAATGTGGTATTGACCTTTTTTTTTCTCTAACAGCTTAGTTCATAGATGTTTTGTTGCACTTCAGAAAGTTGCCTGATTTTTACTTCACAAAATATTATTGGTTAAGTCTTACAGAGTGGAAGTACAGGCAAAAGAATTTAGAAAAAAAAAAAGCCAGATAACCTTCTTCAGCTCTTGTCAGAGGTCTTTGCTTGAGTGAGTCAAAGAATAAAGGTAATGAGGTGTTGGGAGGAGAATCTAATGAAGTTCAACAAAGGCAAGAGCAGAGCTGCTCTTGGGGAGGAATAACGTCTGGCAACAGAACAGGTTAGCTGCTGGAAAGCAGCTCTGCAGAGAAGGACTGGGGGACAACAATCTGTCCCGGAGCCAGCAGTGTGCCCCAGGGTCAGGAAGGACAATGGTGTCATGGGGTGCATTGGGAAGAGCAATGACAGCAGGTCTCATGAGGGGATCCTGCCTCTCTACTCAGCCCTGGTGAGGCCACACCTGGAGTGCTGTGTCCAGCTTGTCCTCAGGACAGGACAAGGAACTGCTGGACAGGATGCAGAAGAGGATTATGGAGATGATGAGGGGACGGGAGTATCTCTCCTGTCAGGAAAAGCTGGGGGAGTTGGGCTTGTTTAGCCTGGAGAAGAGATGACTAAGAATTGACCTCATCAATGCACATAAATATCTCAAGGGCAGGTGTCAAGAGGATGGGGCCAAGCTATTTTCAGTGGTGCCCAGCAACAGACAAACTGAAATGCAGGAAGTTCCATCTGAATGAAAACAAAACCTTTTCTACTTTGATGGTGACAAAGCACTGGAAGAGGCTGCACAGATAAGATGTACTTTCCTTCCCAAGGGATACTCAAAATCATCCTGGACATGATCCTGTTTAGCCTGCTCTAGGTGAGCCTGTTTAGCAAGTGCATTGGAACTAGAGGTCCCTTCCAAGCCCAACCATCCTGTGCTTCTGTGATTTATGGGAGCAGTTTGAAAGGAATGACACTGTGTCCAGTTTTTATCAAGCAGAAAGACATTATAAATGAAAAATGAACAAATACATGAGAGACAGTAAAGAGGGACAGTGATAAATTTAGATAGGTAATCAAAAACAAGAGAGCCTGGTCTCAGTGCTTCTGTAGTAAGGGGGTTTTTTACATAGAATTTGACAGAGAATTAATACATCTCAACCTATCTGTGTAGAAAGCTCCATATTGTATGCTACCCATGACCCTAAAGACAGAGTGCTATGGAAGAGGAAAAAACCAGCAATTGAAGATGGGTGACTGGGGACAGTTGTCCCTATGACAGCAGTGCCAGGAGCTGTCAGCTCAGGCTGATCAGCAGTTTAATGTTGGGCATTAAAACCAGCAGAAAATAGAAACAATCTGTAATAATAATTGAAGAGGTGGAGAAGAAAACAAAGCCACTGTACCTTGAGACTGTTCAAGACCAGGCTGGATGAGGACCCTGCTCTTGTGGAAGGTGTCCCTGTCCATTGCAGGATGGAGCAGGATGATCTTTTAAGTCCCTTCCAAATCAAGCCATTCTATCATTCCAATTATTTTTTCATGTTGTGGGTACACAGAAAATGCTTTGGTTTTCAGCATTAAGCCTTTTTTGAGTGAATTCCAGATATAGATTTCCTTAAAAAAATATATTAAAATTGGAAAATCCAGCTTATGCATCATTCTTGAAGACTACAAAGCATTACCGTTGTGTCTAGAATACAGAACCAACAGCCTCCAGAAAAGGTGTGCCTCTGGTAAAACTCAAATATTTCTGAGCTTTTCTAATATGATTCAAGTTATTTTCCAGACTGACACCTTGTACTGCAAATACTTTCTTCTGCACTGCTGTGTGAGAGGTCGTGACATCCATCTTGTGCAGTAACTTAGAAAATAAAGTGACTCACAACTGCACATCTGACACACCCCAGGCTTTGGCCTCTCTTTCCACTCCTATTGCCCTAGTTATCTTGCCAGACTGTCTGTAAATGTGTCTTGGAGACAGATTGCTGTTACATGTTGGCCTAGCTATTTTACCCTCATTTTCTTCAAATCTTTTTGTCTGAGAATGGGTATATTCAGTTCTGAATGTTGTCAAAGACAAGCATTTGAGAACTTGATAAGTTCTGGCCTAGATATACATGAGGCTATTTATTTTATTTAAAAATTCAATCACTAAATCACACACCTAAATAATCATAAATCCATGAATTACCTAGACTTTTTGGATGGGCAAACCATTTAGATTTCTGATTCCCAAAGCAAAATTGATATTTATTAATCAACCTCTCTGGCTCAGTAATAAACTCCTATAGCTCTCAGTGTGTGGCCTAATAAAATGTTTTGTGAAAATATGCTCATCCCTAAGAGATTTGGACCAGCTGTTAGGTAAATCAGCTGAGCAGCTCTGCTCAGTTCCAGTTTAATTAGAGTAGTGCACAAAACTGCATTTTTGCTTTTTAAATCTTATAGGTATAGTGCTTCAGTTCACATAAAAAATGTGGTCTAGAATCTCTGTTGTCTCTCCAGAAATGTCCTGTCACATGTGAGGATTAAAATTTGGTTTTTAAAAAATAATGCTAATGTATACCCAACACAGAAGTGGAAAATTATTTATTCATAGAACACATGTGAGTGGTCATAGGAAAAATGGTGTCATTCAGGCTATTTAATACCATGGTCTATGCCCACAGCTCATCAAAGGACAAATTGCTTGTTGCAAAGCTTCTCCCCTCTGTGTACGATAAATAACATCAAAGTTCCAGAATCAGTATTTATTCATAAACAAATTCGGGGCTTTTATGTTGATATTTGTTTGGTTGTTGATATTTACTTCCATCGATATTTACTTCCAAGTGTACCGGTGGTACACTTCTAAAGTACTTTCATATGTATTAAGAAGCCTAATTAGCTGAAAGATACTACTTTTTTTTTTTTGTGGTTTTCTGAAATATCTTAGTCTTCATGCTTTTTAAAGAAATGAGGTTGGATGAATCAAGTGTGCATGACTTTTGCAGTCTATAATTTGACCTTTCTTTCCAACTGTGGAATTATTTCTAGGTTATTTGCTGATGATGACAATAGCTAGATATGTTTTAAATGGCTAAACCTTTAGGTTTTGTATTCAGTTCTATCTGGAGCATGGAAACCTAGTCAGCCCCCCTGTCTGAAGTTAATATTTAATATTTTTAAAATTCCTGTATAGTTTCAAAAACTCTGAAATACTCTTGAGCTGAACTCTACTATAGTGCAGAAGAGGCTCTACCATAGCCAAATGAAAAAGTGTTGTTTATTTGGCAAAACTCCCATTTCAATCAGTGGGAGAAGAGAATTTAACTCAGGCATTATAGGGGTTGGTGTGTTTGAAGTTAAACATCCTTCAGACTATCCTAAGTATAAATTTATCTATCTATTTCTCTAAATTATTACTTGGACAATTATGAGACATAGTATCAATCAACTACAATTTTTATAGAAGCTAAATCTACATTAAGAATATACTTAATTTAAAATCATTTTATATAATTTGACAGTGTTTTAGAGTCATATTTTACTTACAATCCTGATTTTAAAGCCTGCCCAAGAAGGTCACATAAGTAAAACAGCTATTAAAAATTACATTCAATAACATTTTAACACTGTATCGATTGCTCTAGACTAGAGCTTATCAATGCATATAAAGCAGATGGACCAGATGTTTAAATATAGCTCAGATTATAGTATATCAGCTTTAACTGCCTCCCTCACACTATGCATAGAAAATCACTGGGGGAAATACCTTGCTTTCTGAAGGCCGGAACTCTGTAAGAGTTTGTAAACAGTGTTTTTATCTTGAGCTTCCAAAAGGTAAATAACTTCTTGTAATTTTAGGCCAGTTTCACTTAAGTGACTTTGTTTACATATATTTCAAGCATTGCTTGAAATTGATTTCTTTTCCAGTCTCTGAATTTGCATTTGTAATGTAGCTTGCCTTGCCACTGTGCCATGTTCAGTGCTTGTGTAACTGAAAATGCAGATCTTTCTCAGCAAAGCACATTGCACATTCCTAAATGTACAGCTCTGGAGGCTGAATCCTAGGCTGTGTGCCCTGTCCTAGAAACAGCTGAAATGGTGACTTCTAAAGGACTGTCTGGTATTCTGCATCTCTTTGGGTGGGCAAAGAAGTGTGAGATTTGACATGTGCTATGTCCATTAACAATCATCCATGCTATATTGCTTGGGTTGTGCATCAAGCATGCAATTAGAGGATGAGCAGGCTCTTCCACACATGTGGCCTGATGAAAATCCCTTGGGTAGGAATAGCCATGCATTGCTGTGGAGATGTTGTCCTGAAGTACACGGAGGTGATGCATTCCTACAGCTCATTTGTGTTGTCGTGCTCTGTCCTGAGCTTTAATGGGGATCTTCTCTTCATAATAGATGAAACATCAAAAGGTGTATTCCTTTAGCCCACTTCAAACTGAGACCATCTGAGATGGAAAGACTGTGCTGCCTGCTTATCTCATCCTTAAATCACGTCAAATTACCCAGACATTTGTGTAATGCATTTGCAATCTACCATCTTTTTGTTGGCTTCCTACAGCATTACTGTGGGCAGAGATCCTTCTCAGTTAGTGCTTAGTACTTAATCCATTATTTTTAAGGAACTACAGAAGCATAAATGCCTATTTTGTGCTTGAAAGGGTAGGCTTGAAAGTAGGAAGTAGACGTGTCAGAGGGTACTTCAACAAAATATTAGCTTTGGCAGTTGTATGTGCTTAACTGAGTAAAATGAGTGTGGGAGGGTTAGGCAGGTTAGTGCCAGGCAGGCAGGCAGCTGGGAGCTGGGGCTTGGAGTGATGAGGATGTACTCTGGATCAGAGCTGGTGCTCACAGTCACACAGACTGATTGCTGTCTCCAAGGACAGGGCTGGTAGGCTGGGACAAACAGCAGTACCTGGGAGCCTGAGCCTGCTAGGATAAGGCACTGCTCGGAAGTCTGTGCCCTTTTATGACTTTTACCTTCACTGAACTTTCAAGACTTTGAATGGCAAAGAGGAAGAAAGTGGAGGGAACAGATTGCTTCTCTTACAAGAAACTCCTCTCCAATGCTGGGAATGAGATTTTGGCACATTCCTCATTATTTAAGTCTCTTGTCTGGAAGCAGAAAGCATTTTAGAGCTTTTGATTCAGTTTAATGTAGAGCTGGTTCCCCTAGAGCCACAGAAAAATAGCTGGAGTTCTTGGAGATACTTGCTCTGGTGCACCACTGTGTGCAGGGCAGAGATGTGTCGTGCAAGTCTGTGTATATTAAATCTTCTGCATTTAACTGTGGGGAGTGGTGGAGAAACAGACCTTCATTCAGCTTTGGTTTTACTTCTGGGAGGTCTAGGCATGAAATGTGGTGCTTTCTAGGATGCTTGAACAATGAGAAGCAGGGACTTCCTTGTTTTTCTGGTACTTTGTCTCCTTACAGTCTTTTCCATAAGTTCACATGAGTTCATTCTAGCATCTTCGTGGTGTCTGCTGACATCTGAGAACACAACCAATGTACCTAGCTTGGCAAAATTCGATTTGCAGAAGCGTGTGGAAGAATCTTTGATCTTTGATTTGGCAGGTCTTTGAGGCTGCTAGATGTATGAATCAAATAAAAGTATTTTCAGTGAGTTGTGAAGAACAGAAATTTTAAAAATATCTGTTGACTGGGATCCCAAAGGAAAGTTAAATGTAAATGTAATTTAGACAGCAGTATTGACAGCCCTGGAGAAGGCTGAAATGTTCTGATTTTTTGATGAAAATGAAAGATAAATATTGTGACAATTTCAAGGAACACTTTCTCAATTTTCTACTAGTTAGAGATCTCAAAAAGTTTCTGTTTTCTCGAAACACTCAGATTAAATTTAAAAACTTCAAAGTGTTTGGAAGGATGCTATTTTTTATTCTTGTCCTAAAAACTATCACTTTTTAAAAATTTTTTATTTTTATGAGCTCTAGTCCGTCTCTTGTTGAAGTATATCTCACTAGCTGTATGCAGCCTCACTTCTTCTCCTGGTTTTCCAAGTGCCAAAATCCTCCACAGTGAGAAATTTCCCTCCACCACCATCTTTGTCCTGTCAACTGGGCTTTGCACTCAAATGGAATTGATTAATAAAATCTCATGTGACTAATTTTCTCTTAGCCTTTTCTTCCACATAGAATGAATTAATTAACTGAAATAGGTTAGACTGGTAAATCTCTATTTTAGATTTTATTGTTTGCTACAATTTTCTTTTTCTGCTTCTGAAGATCTCGTAGGTTTAAGAATAGCTCCTTATTCTTAACTTTGTATTTCTTTATAGTTCCTTTGTATTTTGATCAAAATGGATATGACACCATCCTTTATGACATTGCTGAAATGGACCTTTTCATGTGTCACATTGCAGTGAAGCGTTTTTCTAATCAGGTCTGATGTGGGCTCTCACAG
The DNA here is from genome assembly GCA_013400435.1 of Pycnonotus jocosus. Lineage (NCBI taxonomy): Eukaryota > Metazoa > Chordata > Aves > Passeriformes > Pycnonotidae > Pycnonotus > Pycnonotus jocosus. The sequence continues at coordinate 839,351 of VWYP01004868.1, read as the reverse complement.
ACCTTTCAGCAGAATTCTTTATGAATCTGTATCAACTAGTGAGGGAGTAGATGTTCTTCTTTCTACAATGTCTTCTCTCACAGTAATTCACATTTGTTTATTCTTCTATCTTTAGACTGTTCCAGTGTGGTAGGCCATTATTCTTTTTATTTTAAGAGTGAGCAATTGGCTTGCAAACAGTAAATAATCTCATGCAGAAGAATTTTAGCAGAACTAAGGGAGAAAACCTGGTTCTTGGTCCGCTGTGGTTTGGACTCTCCTCTCTTTGCTCTTCTTGAGCAACAGAAATGTGGTGAGTCAGTTCCAAAAGCAAGAAGATCTCTTCCTTGTCTTTGACTCTAGGAAGGAAGAATTGCAGGCAGTCCTGGATAAAGACTTGTTATCTATCCCTCATACTTAGTAGTGAAACATCTTATATTTGTAGAAATTAACTACATCCTTTTCCTTCATATTTCTTCTCTTTTGCATTGTAGCAGGAAAGCATTGCTTTTTTTAACCTGTGTCCAGCATCTAAAGTGTTCAGCACTGCTCTTAAAAGCTTGGCTCTGAAGTGATTTAACTTCCCAAGTGACACTGAACTCGAACTGTAGGACCTTTTCCCAAGAGCTGTGAGGATTGGAGCCTAGAAAAGCTGAGAACAGGAATAAAGAGCAAGAACTGAAATGGAAACTGGCAGAGGCCATTATCTGTTACATTTGTTGTCCACAGGTGGGTTCTTCTCTAGGAAGCATTAAAAAGCCAGTCAGCAGGCCCTGGAGAGGAGGGGCTGCTCAGCTGGACCAATCCAGTCAACAGCAGAATATGGCTGGAGATGATACCAGCTGGGAATGGGGAGCTGCTGCTTTGGCTGAGGCTGGGAGAGGGACTGAAGGCATCCCAGCCTGTGAGATGACAGAGAATGGTGTGCATGGGCTGCATGGACTGTGCTGCTGCTCAGGAGCGTGCTGCTGAGTGGGCTCAACCCACACAGGTACACGTGTGTCTGCCTGCAGGGAGATGCTGGCATGAGATCATAGCTATCCTGTTAGATCTCATCACTTGTGGTTCCTTAATGCTTCATGATTCAGTGCAACCTGGCTTCTTGTGCATGAGGATTTTCTGCAGAGCTTGGACAATGGCAAGGGCTAGGTACATTCACCTTGAACCTTTAAATGATGCTGGGTCAAAGCAGTCAGTGTGATTTGCTGGTTCAGTGCCTATAACTTGCAGTGTTCCTGCTTAAACTGACTTTCAAATTTTGCTCTTGGGGCTAATAAAGCAAAAATGAGATTTAAGGATGCCTTTGAAAGGAAAGACAGCTTGTCATCAGCCAGGAAAAAAATAATGTTTAAGATGGGATGATGTATATTCCCATGATATATATTCCCATTCCTGCAACTGTTTTTGAGGGTTCTTTGGTGTCTAGCAGTGAGATGAGCAACTCTTTATAGGCTGCCTGTCTTGCTGTTCCTAATAAAGAGATCATATGGAAATTATGTATGTCATTGCACCTTGTGGGTGGGTGTATGGGCATTTCCAGCCCTCCTGCTTCTCACTGCCTCTGGACAGGAGAGCTGTGACTGGCATAGGGCTGAGTGAGAATGGGTGCCACATCTGCCTGGCTTTGGCCATGGCAAGCCCTGTGGCCACACCCTGGGTCAGAGATTTTGGGCTCCGGCGAGTGTGCAGATTGTCCAATTGCCTGTGTGTGGGTTACCAAGTCACCTTGTGCCTTTATTCATCCCCACCCGAAGCAGAGATGAGTCCACCATCACACAGGGTTGTGGATAAGTAACAAGAAAACAAATGTACTTGAATGCTGCAGGATGGGAGGCATGCACGCAGAGCTGTAATATAAGTGTTTCCACACTGAATTCAGTTTTGCTCAGGATTATATTTGGCAAGTGCCTTGCAAGATGCACTGGTGACACACATAAGCACTGCTTGCAGTCTATGGTCCCTCCTTTTTTTCTCTCCCCAAGGATAAATTTTGTAGTTTATATTATTTCCCATGGGAGTACTTGCCATGCAAATGTATAACTGTGCTACATACACAGTGCTTTGATTTGATACAAGTCTGAGCAGCGTAATGGCACATCAGAGGATTTTATACACCATTTTGATTGTGATTTCTTAACAAAGCAGGAAGAAATTTAAAATTTTTTATTAGAAAGGTGAGGCAGAAAGCAATTTGTGTCAAACCAGGGACAAATAGGGAATAAACTGGCATTTTTCAAATTTTTGTTTCTTTTTTTAAGGCTGCTAATGGTTGTTGTATTACTTCTGTGACTCACTAGAGTTTCCTATGCACCAGCAGAAACTAGAGTTGAAAATCAATTTTTAAAATCAAAATTAAGTGCTGTAATTAGGTTTTTCTCCATTCCAAGACTTAACAAATAAAAGAGGAAAAAGAACTGCCTAGATTTAAAACATAGTCTGTTATGCCATTATGCTGTAAAATGCCAGAATACATTCCCGTGTACAGGGATATGCTGAGTCTCAGTGTCTAGCATAGCACTTATTTTATCTCCATTTCCCGTCCTTCCACTGTTAAAGGTCTATTTCAAGCAATTTTACAGCACACCTCCTCATCCTCTCTTCTCTTGACCTGTTGCACCACAGGTGGCAAGTTGAGTGCCATCTACCCTGCCAAATAATAGAAGAGCAGAATAATAGCGATGATAATTGCATGGCAGAGTGCAGGCACAAAATATTTGGGGGCTCACACTTAAGGGAGGTCCAGAGAAGGAAAAAAAAGCTTACATTTTATTTTTTTACTGCTCTGAAGTCTTGTGACACCGTGTATGAAATTCTTCATGCCCTCTGCTAGGAGACAGCTCTGCTGTGCATCAGGAAAGGTGACAGAGGAAATGTCTGCATGCAGTATGTTCTGTTTTAAGGGGAAATTAGACCTGGGGCAAACTTGTAATGTCACATCTAGGTTTTGGAAAGTATAATTTCTAAAGAGAAATGATTTGGCACAAGAAATATTAAGGGAGTAGAAAAATTTAAATTGGAAGAGAAGAGTATGAACCTCTGTCATCCTTAATATGCAGCACTTCATTTTCACTTCTTTTTTTTTTTTTTCCATTTTTATCCCATCTCTTCCTTCATCTTCTGCTTCTTTTTTTTCCCATGTTCCCTTCTGTGCAACATTTCTTTGTCAAGATAAGTGACTGTTCTCAGAATCATTGCACTATATTCTTGCTATTGACTTAGATGTTCCAAGGAAGCATTTAGCTTTTAAGCAACTCAGATTTCATCTTTAAATCTCAGCACCTAGAGGTGAAATTTTAAAAATTTTATTTTAGAAAAAAAAAAAAGTTATGAAACATCGTAACTGGTAGAAAATACCATAACTAGAAATTTACATACCCTACAGTGGTGGCATAGCACCTGAAATCCTGTGTTCAGTTCTGGGCCCCTCACTGCAACAAAGACATTGACGGGCTGGAGCATGTCCAGAGAAGGGCAACGGAGCTGGGGAAGGGTCTGGAGCACAAGTCCTGTGAGAAGGAGCTGGGAGTGTTTGTCCTGGAGGAAAGAAGGACCAGGGGGACCTTATTCCTCTCTATAAATGCTTGAAAGGAGGCTGCAGTGAGGTAGGGGTTGGTCTCTTCTCCCAGGTAACAAGCAATAGGGCAAGAGAAAATGGCCTCAAGTTTCATCAGGAGAGATTTAGTTGAATACTACGAAAAATTTCCTCATGGAAAGCCTTGTCAAGCATCAAAACAGGCTGTCCAGGGAAGTGGTTGAGTCACCGTTCCTGAGGCATTTCCAACATGTGTAGATGTGGTGCTTATGGACATGGTTGGACTCGATAATCTTTCCAACCTTAGTGGTTCTGTGATTCTATTCTATGTTAATCCTTCACCTCTATTGTATTTGTTACAGACTGTGTTCTGCCCTGGCCAAAAGAGAAGTCTGAATGTGTTTTAGTGGTGCTGACTCTTACTTTTGTAAGAGTGCCCATGGGTTTCCTATAAAAATATTCTTTCTTGCATTAGGAGGAAGAACATTAGTCTATTTGCCGTTGTTTAGAGGGAAGAATGAAAAATCAGGTCTTTACAGAACCTTGGGTCTTCCATCTATTTAAAGAATTGTGAGGTCTGAGTGCCTACAATTTATATCTTCTGGACTGAATAGCAGACATTTAGATTCCTGTCCTTCCTTGTATTCTGGTCATTAAAGAGTATGTCTTGGCATCATGTAGCTGTGTAAGATAATTAGTTGTGCTGGGGATGGGAAATGGTTGCTTGTACAGTCAGCCAAATCAATATCTGTTGATGCCTTGTGCTAATGAAAACAAAGCTACCTTAGATTCTCAGCTGCAGCTCTGTTCCTGTACCCACAGCTGTGGAATGTTAACAAATAAACCTTGAAGCAAAGTGATTGTTTTATATCTTAAGTATTTCATATTTAACTTGTTCCGTCTCCTGACCATTTCATTGGAAACAGTTCTGCAAACCCTGAATACTAATCTTTCCATCCGTCTTCCCACTCTTACAAGGAAGGCATTATTTATGACTGAAGTGTATTTGTATTTTAAATGGCCCTGTCATCACGTTTTATGACTACTGTGTGTATATACTCAGATGGAGGTTGGAGAGAACCAGAATGCACAGCTAACATCTATCTTCACCACAGGTGTGTGAGGGGGAGGTTGACACCCCACGTGTGTGCTGTGAGAAGTTATCCCTTAACAAGGGAAAATTAATGCTCTGTCTAAAGCAAAGCCAGGCTTCTTCCCGAGTGCTGCTTAAGTAAAGCAGCACTGCTAAAATTGAAAAAGGAGGCAAACTGTCAGAAGTACTGGTGATACTCAGTGCATACAAAGAGTTGGGAAGGTGTTTGAAGCAACCATCTGTTTTGGTGCTGAGCATCAATTGCCGGTGCTTGCGATGTTGGGGAGCCATGTCATAAAAACAATATGATTCCACAGGGTAACTGCTCTGTGCTGGTACCCGTGTGCCCACTTGTGGTAAGACCAATTCTCCTCGTGGAGGCAGAAGAATGACATTTAATGTATGGTTTGGATGCTTATTGGTTTACCAAAAGCCGCCCACTCATTTGCAGCAAGAAGCTCCTTGTAAAATCTGCTCTTAACTGATTATCTCCTGTCTGTGATAATACTGCTGCTCAATGGCATGCATCTCTCTGTCCTTGTAATGTAGCACTTCAGTGAGCAAGCTGAAGTACATATTACTCCTGTGAGGAGACGGCAGCTGGGAGTTCCAATTCTTATAAAGCAGCCCAGCTTGTAGCACTTCTGTAAAATGCAGCCTTCGTTATGGTTACAGTAAAATATTCATAATCATAAACTCCCTCGGTACCAGGACAGCCCTAATAAACCTGCTATTGGCAGTGTATGGCAGACTGCTGCCTGCTGGAGCTGTAAGGAAATGGCTTGCAGTCTGGCCATTGCTGTGCTCAAGGGTTTGGATAGATCTGCAAATGCATGCAAACAGTTAAACTGTATTTCTGATTAGAATCAGGATTAGGTATTTGGCAAGATTTATTCTTCCTGATCTAACATTTTCAGTGGGTGGAGAAAATTACCTCCCTATTGCTTTGTCATTATTTCTTAAATGAACAATGTATTCTCTTTTTTTTTTTTTTCCTTTAAGTGGGATGAATTGTGGCTTTTTATTACTCCCTATTTTTCCTGAATAAATAGTTCAGTAAAGCTGCTAATGTTGATGATAAAAGTCATGAAAAGGAAGTTTTATTGTTTAATGAGTATTTCCTTCGATTTTCTCAGCTTCTGAATATATATAAGACTATATAAATAGTTGTTTGGGAAAATGTACCCTTTTTTGGGTGTAGTGCAATGATTTCAAATTATGCTTATTCTCTTCATAAAAGCATGGGAGCAGAGTAGGAGAAGTGTTCTACTGTTTATGCATATACTATGTAATTTTTTTTCCTGTTCCTTTAACATTTATAGTGTTGGTTAAGCTGTGTAATCATGTTGTTTCTCCTTTTCTGTACCTTTTTTTTTTTCTATCCACATTTTCTCACAATGGTATCGCAGCTAGAGACAAGGTCTCTGATTTCTTCCTGAATTTTTCAGCCCATCTTTCTTCCTTCTCTTGTCTACCCTTCCCTCTGTTTTAGGACAATGTCATCCCACAGATAGGGAGAATGGTGAGAGGTTGCTACATGGCATAATAAAGGTTTTCTCACCTTGGAAAACCTATCTTACTATCAGCCCAGATTTCAAGGAGCTAAAGTGGTGTTATGGAAAGACAGCTCTTCTATAGCAATCATATTCTAGATAAGACATGAATTTATCTTATGGTCTTAAATTTTTCTGGCTGCCAGAATTAATTAAATATTTGCATTGGAAGTAGTTAGTAACTATTGTCTTCCCAGAAATACCACCAGTTACCAAATATCTTGTCAGAAGGTTTTAGACGTCAAGCAAAAATCAATCATACACCTTGGAGTTACCTTGAAAAAAACCCCCACTGTGTAAGAATTTCAATTTAGTTAAACAACTTACCATTTTAAAATTTGTTGGAGAATTCTTTGAACTCCCTATAATCTTAACAGAATTGAAGAGTATTTTGTGCCTTGAGGCTCAAAGTTTGAGCAATGCCATCCAGGTACAGTGACTTGGATGTTCTCTCTAAGTTATAAGTGGTGGGAGTGGAATATTTTCCCTTTTGATTTCCTGTACTCTGCAGAAAATAGTTTTAGCCATTCTCTGAAAATTCTGGGGCAGAAAAGGTGTTTGCTTGGCCCCAAGAGTCCTCTACTAAATCGCTCTGCCTGTATTTCCTTTGCCATGCATCAGTTAATTTGGGGTTGCTCTTTACCATGGAATAGCAGAGTAGAAATTATTCCTGCATGTGTGCATTCCAAATCCAGTGCTGCACACAGGACAGCAGGGCTTCTCCTGCATGTTGGTATCTCCACATTTGTAGGTGGAAGGGCATTGGGCAGAACTTGTTTTATAAGTGCTGTCAAATACAACATTGTAACTGTAAGCCCTCTGATTTACAGCCTTGATACTGCATCTGACTGGGAGGAACATCTGGTTTGTCATATGTCTGGAGCCAGAAGAGTGTGTTTCTGCTTATTGCTTAGCCATTATAACTGAAGAGAGGTGCAGGGGTTAAAGCTGAAGTGTGTGACAAAAGAAAAATAGTGCATTGCTGTTTCACTGCAAAAATAGATGTTTAAAGGCACTTCTCAACTCCAATGCAGAATAGCTTGCAATTAAAGGAAGAGGGAAAAGCATGCTTAGGTAGGGCAGAAGTTTGGAATTTTGAAAAAAATCTATCAGTTTCTGTTTCATGAAGGCATTATCAAAGAAAAACAGAAGCCCTTGATTGAGTGTTAAATCCTTCGGCAGAGCATGTGTGACATCAGCAAGTGAACTGAGCAGCTCTGATGCCTGTCTGTTGTGAACTGAAACTAGGTAGCAAAAATATCTCTGAATAGACCCCAGACTGCAAGAACAAAGTAAAATCAATTTTCCTTTCATATCTTAATTGCCCTGAGACACATGAAACACCTGTTCTTTCACCTTAACAGTTAATACACATTTCTATTTTTGGCACTTTTGTACCCCTCTGCTTTCCTGCAGTGCTGTGTATCTCATTTTTGAACTGCTGCTGCTTCTGTTGCATACTGGCAAATCGAAGAGAACCAAGGAGTTAAATTTCAGAACTGGAGAAGAGGAGGTGAGCTGTCTGCTACAGTAGTTTACTGCAGCTTCCTTTCATACTGACACATATGTAGTTTGTGGTGACAGTGCTAAAGAACTGCAGACAGGCACTTAGCAGACTGGATGTGAGCTGGATACAAAGATGCCTCACCCTGGACTTCCTGCTGGCAGTATGTAAATACACCTGCAGACTGGCCACACTGGGTGGTTTGTTTTTTTTCAGAAGGCAGCATGAGAGGACTTGACAAAGCAACAGCATAGTTAAGACCTTAACCAGCATTAGATCTGTATCTCAGTTGTGGGGGAAGTTGGTTTTTGTTTTTTTTTTTTCCTGTGTGTGTGCTGCATATTCAGACTGAAATCTTCATCACTACAATGTTTGCCTCTATCTGGTATGCCAAGAAGCTGGGACGCAGGTTTGTGCATAACGCCAGGAAAGCAAAAGCAGAGAAGGTACGTTCCTAGTGGGAATATAAAGCCTTATGTCTCATGCAAGCTGCCTGCTGGCATCCTGTTGTGTGTCTACTTAGCTTTTTAAAATACCATGAAAAACGACCTATTGCCATTCCTGATTTCATGCGAGAATCCTTCAATATTTTGCACATTGTTAAATACCGGGGAGAAGATCCTTTCAAAAGTCTTTATGTCCTCTTTTGATTGTTTTTCTTCCCAAGATAAACAGCTGTACATCTGGTACGTCTGTGTTAAGGGAGCACTCCAGTGAACTTGTTGCTGTGCTGCATTATTTTTTCCTCGTATCATATTAGGCTCTTAAACAACGGCTGATTGTTTGCTGCTTGTATATTTTTTTTTTTCCTAGTGTGCTACTAATGAGGATGGAATAACATGTTTAGCATTTATAATGTTTGGGAATTTTGTTTCATGGTACTTGTTGAAATGGTGCTGCAGTATGGATCTCTTTTATTTTAAAAAGATATAGGTATGTAAAAATGGTCATGTTTCAGTATTTTTCTCTGATAAAATTCAACTGTATTTAACTGGCTGTTTTCTGGAAGCTCTTGTAGGTAAGAGTCTTCTCCCCTCTTTCTCCCTGAGCAAAACTTAAATAGTTTTAGGATTTGCAGTAATGATAATTAGGGGATATCAGGGCAATTGTCTTTTGTTCTAAGCATAGAAAACATTTAGTTAGTGCACCTGTAATCCAATTTTGTCTACATTGCCAGACAAACCATTTTCAAAATAGGACCAATTCCTCTTTCATAAACTCAGATTTAGATTGGGAGGAAAAAACTTCAATGTAATGTTATAAAGTTACCTTTATAAAGTCTGATAATGATGGCTTCCTCTTTACCTTGTTGTTTTTGATGTAGTCAAAGACTTTCTAAATGGGCTGCTTTATTATGTCTTATTCTGTGTAACACAGCCACCAATCTACTAAGCAACTATCGTTGCCTGAATTCCTTTGTAACTGGAAAAGCCCTTCACCTAGAGAAACTTATTCGCAAAAATATGTTATATTTGTAGTTGAGAGGAGGATGGGGAGATGTTTGCTTTTTCTGCAAAATATTCCTAGTGGTTAAAAAGGTGCTGCGTGGAAATCTTGAAAGTTAAATATGCAAGTCATTGGGAAGTTACTTAAATAGTAGTGATTTATATATTTCACATCATATACATGAGGGGGAAATAGAAATGCAGAGAGCTATACGTGGCAGTGTCAAACTTCTGTCATCAATCACATTTCCATAAAGAGAGCATCATATAAACTCTCCTGCTGTTTCCATATTGCTATAGGAGGAAAAAAGTTGCAGCCTGGATCTTCCTTAGTCCTGAGGGGCTCCCTCCAGAGGAATATTTGCTCTCAGGCTTCCTCCAAGATGACAGAGGCAGGATGAGTGGACACATTCCACTCCTGACACAGTGGGGCTCACTCAGCAGCTTTAAAAACAGATTTGGTGTGCATTGCTTAAAGCATATATGGGCATAGATTATTTCAATAACCTTGAAAAATTTCACAAAGCAGTGTCACAGTATTCACTGAGAAAATATTTTCTTCTCTGTAGAGTCTTGAAACTAAAAGAATGCTTTAAAAATTTTGCCTCTTTTTCTCTTTAAGTACTTTAAATATTTCTGTATAGATTTATTAAATTGCTACTTGTTCATCCCTATAGGAATTTGAAAATAACTGACAACTTAGGTCCATGCTATTTAAGCTTTCAAGCTATGCCTAACAGTTTTTAGGGAAAAGCTTTTTCGATATTACTTGAGCATGCTATTAAGCATATTTGCATGGGAATTTTATTTTTGCCAGAGACAGTAAGTATGCAATAAACACCTCATAAAATGTTTACTTACTGCCTTACAGATTTTTTTTTTCTTGGATGTTTATTCCACAATCAGGGCTCATTTATAATTTCTAAATTTTTTTCCCTGCAAATCAAACTCTAGCAAATGCAGAAAATCCCATTTCTAGCAGGATGCTATTTCAATAAGTGCTATTAATGATTGGAAGCCGATCAACACTGACATCTTCAGTGCAACACCTCGGTACCAGGAGAACACAGATAGAATACAGATCTGTCAAAAAATAAATTCAAAACAGCATTGAATTGTATGCCTTGTTTTGGTTTTGACCTTTTTGTATAATGGTTGAATAACCAAATTATTAAGAAGTTTCACCTTTTTTGTTTCCCTAGAAGAATAATAAGCTGTTTTTCTCCATATGCATGATTTGAATGATGCATTGTTTTCATAATGCGCTTTTGGAGGTAGTAATGTACAGCAATATGTTCTAATACCACAGGTGGGCAAAAAGATTGACTTGCAATAAAGGTCTGGATAGTAGGGATCAGAAGACTGGGGCTCTGTAACAGACTTTTCTATTATGCTTTACTTCTTTGGATGAGTACGAGCCAAGAATTTTTTAAGGGCTATTTCTAAGGAACAGAAATTTTGTATGAGCCTATTTATTTTGGTAGGATGAGGAAGAAAATGGGGGATGGTTACAACACGGGTTACTGTGTGTGCACACATATGCACAACCTGGCAGTGTAGCTCCTTAAAATGGCAAAACCTTGGGCCTGAATTGTGCAGAGAGAGGGCATGAACTTTGATCTCCCTTGGATCCCACCAGGATCTCCTCCCAGGTGTCTGTTTAAGGGAGCAGAGATCCGAGGTGTGAAGTGTGCTGTGTCAAGGGTGCGCACAAATGCAAGGGAAAGGAAGGTGCCCCTGCCCAGGTCAGGGAGGTTGGAACTAGGTGATCTTTAAGGTCCCCTAAACCCCAAACCATTCCATGGTTCTGGGGTGACTAGGGCAGTCCTTGGTGGGGAGAGCTAATGTGGCTTTGATGTGACAGCTTGGTGCTGCTGTGTGTGTGCTCTGCACCTGCAGGAGGGTGTGTGGTTGTGGCCATGTGGGTGATCTTGGCCCACAGTGGCTCCAGAGGTCTCCATCTGGCCCAAAGCTGGACCTTCTGTCCTCATCCTTTCCATCTCACCACACCTTCCCAGTCATCTCCCCTTACCTGAATATGGCAATCCCTGCTCCAGGGGAGCTGGCACACAAATTGTCTCTAAATGAGCGGGACCTGCATGTTGTTGGTACTTTGTGACCTGCAGCATTGCAGCCAAGGGCTGGGGGCTCGCAGGAGCTGGAGAACTGATCTTGAGCCTTGGGGAAAGGGAAAGGAGAAAAGGGTGTCAGCAAGCAGCAGAGCTGGGAGACCAAAGGAAAGAGGTGGGTTTATTCTTACTAGGAGAGAGAACTCTGTGGTAGTTCCTGGGCTTGCTTTCTTATCTCCCTAACCAGTAACTGCTGTTGAGTGCAGCACTACTGCTCCTGCCCTGCCTTTTCAGTTCTTGCTTCCCCTCCAGCTTGGCATTTCCTTGGAGTTTGTGCTGTGGATTAACACCCACATACAATTTAAGAGCTTCAGTGTTCAAGGCTAGGCTGGATGGGGCTCAGAGTAACCTGGGCTAGTGGAAGGTGTTCCTGCCCATGGCAGTGGGGTTGGAATGAGATCGCCTTTAAGGTTCTTTCCAACTCAAGCCACTCTAGAATTCTATGACTTCTTGGTAAATATTAGGCTTCTATAATTCAAACATGAATTCTCACTGTTAAAGTTTCATCTGGAGAGTGAGGAAGACATCTAGGAATAACGGGATGAGTGGCAGCCGTAGGTGTCTTAAATGGTTCTTCCAAGTTGACTGGTGTGCACCAGTATTTCTATTTGAGTCATACTTTTATGATATATTTTAAAACCTTATTTTAAGTCAGAACTGAAACAAAATATTTTGAAAGACTATCAAATTTTGAAAGTTGAACTCTTTTTCTTCTTTTTTATTTTGTTCTAACCAGTCCTGGCTAAAACTTCTTGTAAGTAAAATGAGATAATGCCTATTAATTGCTCTTAATGTTTTCATTTTGCTGTTTTGCCAAATCTTAAGTATGTTTCTCTACTCTATTGTTTTTATTAGACTAAATCATAAACTCTTTCCAGTATATATTGCACTTTTTATTTACAAATTCTATCTCAATCTGGTTGTCTTGGCTTGATTGCTAGTGTTACTCTTCCCTTCAAGTAGTGAGACATTTAGTGTACAAGGAATGCTGCCACTAATGTTGCCCAAAACCAGTTGAACTCCTTTCAAGTCATCGCTGGTCTTACCTTTTTTTATTAAAGTTATTAAACTTCTTTGAGTTTGTCAAATGAAAGGATTATTGTTATGAGAGTAAACGTGATCACTTGACCCTCGGAACTAAAATAACTTAAGCCAAAGATTGATGTTCTGAATTTTTCTCATTAAACCACAATTAAGCAGAAATCAAGAGATGTTAACTGCATGTAGTTATGCTATAGAAATAAATATTCTAAATGGTTGAAAGAGGTACAGAAAAGTAACTGAACAATTAATCATGTTGATCTGAGAGAATGAGCTAAAGTGTGAAAAAAGCTTCTGATAATACTTCACTATATCAATAGAATTCAGGTTTCAAGAGTCAGTATCAAAAGTGGCAAAAGACTTGCCAAACTTGCCACATAATTTAATTTAAAAAGGGGAAGTTCAGGACTGGTTTTCATGCTAGTTCGGACATGAAACATATTGCAGTCATGAGACCCAAACTTTAAATACTAGAGAATTAGTTATGTAGGTGAAGTTTTAAATCCAAAGGTAACAGTCACTTTAAAATGAGGTTTCTCCCTATAGATTATTTTGGGGAGCAAAACAACAGGGCACATATGAAGTGTGTAAATGAGTTGATTTTCACTATTCGGTAACAGTAGAACATTGTTAGAATTCTCTTTCTACTTTTCAGAAATCCAATTGCTCCTAAAGTGTTATCAGTTCTAAGAACTATGTCTTGTATTTGAAAATATTTAAGTTTTACACCATAGGGTTTAGTTTGTCATTCCAGTTTAACTCATTTATTAGTTTAATGGTGCAAGATAGAAACAACTTAACTTTAAAAAAATAGGGATATATGTAATGATAAAATAGAATGCAGTTTTTTGGACTATCAATTGTAAATAAAAATAAAAATGACCCAAAGGTCACATTCACAACTGAGCAGTATAATTTTAAATGAGTAGTTTTGAAAGTATTGTAGGGCAGACTAGATAAGTAGAACATAGACCAATAAACAGCTTTTCTTTCTCTGTGCTTGGCTTTATAATTGTTGTCGGTAAATCAAGTGTCCTTGACTGACAGCCTACAATGAAATATTTGCAAAAGATTCACCCCCCAAAAAAAATCAACTTTAAGAAGTTAAAATTGGGATGTGTAACAACAACAAAGTCTATAAATGCAGGCATATTTTATAATTTTTTCAAACGTATTCTGGCAATAACAACAATCAAGTCTTCATATCAAGATGACACTTGAATTTAGATTGATCTGATATCTGCATTTTAGCACAGCTAATTGCAGGGTGGGCAGTTCTAGGACATATATTCTTGTTTCATTTTTGCTTTGTTTACAAGTAGCTACCCAGCAATTTAATTTGAAAGAGATAAGAAATTGACTTGACACAGTAATTATTCACAACATAGAATAGAAACTCTGTCATTAAGTAATCATAAAACATATTAGCAGATAAACATATTTTTTCTTGCATTCTTTTTACATATATATATAATTCCAAAGAAGAGAAACTCTCTCTTTCCTTCAGTTCATACCTTAGATTTCTCAAGGAGTCCTCTCTTTCAAACCAGAGCTTATCAAATTATTTACAGTCCACTGGGGTTGTGATGAAGTGATAAAACTTGCAGGTCTAGTTATTGCCTTGGTTAAAGGTGAAATGACTGCATCTCTAAGGGACATGTCATGTAGCTGCCACATACTGTAAGGGCAATGGATAGTTTTATTTGTGTTTGGGCAATCAAGGGCCCTCCTTGTCCAGGTTCAATGGGATGGCAGAAGTGTGTCACTTATTGGCAGAATTACCTGCTCGAACAGATGCCAGAGTTACCTCAGCCTCCTGGAGGAATCTTTTCAAATTGACTTTCTAAGTGCTCTGTTTCACAGTTTTATGGAGAAATCTTATCTTTTCACACATAACTGTGTGAAGAAAAATATGCAAGTGTGCCTGTATCCAGAGCTTGCTGTCTTTTGCTTTAGCACAGCTCACTTGGAATTCTAAGCCATTTTCTCTTATTGTGATTTAATCCAGAAACATTTAGCTACTCAAGTTGGATTTTTTCCTTTTTTTTTCTTTGCATTTTGTTATAATCCCATATGCAGTAAGATTAATATATAACAGGAGGGATAAACTGCCTAAGTAGGGATTTATTTTAACTCACTGCCACCTCACAATCACCTATAGTAGTGATAATAAATAAATTCAACGAACCTTGAAAAAATGCAATAATGATGTTTTAAAATAAGATACTGATCAACAGTAAACTACTAAAGATAATCCCTTGAAAATCTAAATTCCAAAGTAGTCCCTTTTTTTTAAATCTGTCTTATTTTTTTCTTCTGTGAGGGTTTTTGCTCTTGTACCTGGCCAGGCCCGGCACCTATCTGTAGCAATTAATGAGCAGTAATGGGCAGTCCTGGTTAAAGTAGCTGACATTTTTTAATTTTAATTTTATTTTTAAATTAAGGAAATACCTGTTAACCAGCTATGGGTGAGGTCTTTGTAAAGAACAGAGTATCTTCTCTCCTTCTCTCCAGTCTAACCTAAGGGAGTTCCAACCTTAGCTGGCTGCCATACATTGGTGATGCCTGTCCCTTTCCCTTGTGCATTATTCTGGCATGCATTGCTCTGTGCATTTGCCTGTCAGGTACCACCCATGGTACCCGGATGCCTGTAGCACGGCACTGAAAACAGGGGTTTTTTCCCTTTGCCATTTTAGCCAGTGTTGTGATCATTGTAGAAACAGGTCAGGTAATTTTTCCAGTTATTTTTCATCTTGTTTGCTTCAAGACAAAACTGAGATGGACAGGAACATTCAGAAAACGACAGCCCCAATGACAGCTGCATTAATTGCTGCTCTGAGTGCTCAGCTGGGACTCAAGTGGAATCGGATTGGACCTGCCCCTAATGAATAAATGGGCTTATTATCATTGGTTACAAGCTAACCTGTTTTCAAAGAAAAGTTTTTTCTCATTTTCTATTTTCTGCTTTCATTCAATAAATAATTTATCATTTCCCTCTCTTTTTCTTTTCTTTGTATAACTACTGCATTTGTATTTTGGTCTACATTGTATATCAAGTTCTGTTAAATCTCACTGTGTAGCATTTTGAATATATTTAACTCATAAGGCACTCATTATTTTATTGGAATAGTTTTATTTCTTTGCATTTATATACAGTATTCAAGTATATTATGGAAATGGCTTGTGTGATGTGAAAGCGTGATTTTTTTTCCATTACTTGCCTCTCTGTCCTGCATATGCAATTTGAAACAGTGCATAATAAATAGTTGTTTGATTTGCCTTCTGAACTGCATTTGGCATCACTTGCTGTGTTTGCAAATAGAGACCAGTTTGAAATACTGACAAGAAACAATCTGTCCTTTGGTATTAGAGTCTCTGGAGGAAACTGAGATGAAAATTCTCATACTGTTCCTAAGGTATATTATCAAATTATTCTTTATGTGTTTTTAATATCCTATATGGGCCATTAGAGCTAGTACATATGTAACTTGCTCTCACTGGAAGGCAGCCTGCCAAAGTCATGTGTGTGTAAAAAGCTTTAGTAATATTTAGAATTATTGTCATGTCTTGCGATTCTCAAGACAGTTTGTTTTAAATGAGGCACATTTTTTTATGGTGAAAAAAAATTCTCTGCCATAGGCTACTTAAAATGTTGGTGCATATCAGGGAAAGCTTGGTTGTAGCTCTAATATATGTTAACAGCTTCAGATGAGCAATTGGAAGGAATCAAGGGACTAGCTAGTACGTGCAGTCTGAGAGGTTTTGTCACCAGGAAGGAGGCCCCAATACCATGTAAAGCACTCACAACATTTTCTGAATGTGAAGCTCTCTTTTTCACAGCAGCTTATGGGTAAAGAGCAGAACAAGGCTCTTCACATTTCCACCACTCCCACCACCCATCCTCCCTGCTTTCCCAGTTTGTTCAGAAATAAAATCGTTCAGACACAGAAAGTATGTGCAGGTACACAGCTAGCACCACCCTTAGCTTTTCTGAGACAGCCCACATGGTAGCAGCACCATGCTGAGTGCCTCATTGTGTTCTTTATTAACTACTGCAAGGCTACCACATGCCTTTCTTGAAGATCAACATTGCAATAACTTCATCACTGTTAAACTGGGATTGGATTTGAAGAACAAACTTTGTGTGAAAACTTTATTTCAATCTTAGACTAAGATTTCTTCAATCTACTGCAGTCTGTCTTCCAGTAAGTGCTTCCATGGTTCATACAGCAATGTTTAAACTGAACATGGATTGATTAATACCAGTGATATCACTCATCTTACTTCTAAAAAGTTTACCTTACAAGTTACTTTGGAAAGCAAGGTCACATCATTAGGATTCTGCAGCATATTGAGAGGCATGCTACCAAATGCACACTTCTTTATTCCATTTAGAGGCTTGGAGAGCTATAGCATGCAGTTTTTTAATTCTATGAAATATTCTTTAGCCTTGAGACATAAGGAAGATGTAGAAAAATGTGTTTTACTCCGACTCTAAATATATATACTCCTTTCCTCTTAACTGATGAATTATGTCTACATAGCTGTGGTTTTTGTAGCTAACAACTTTTTTAAGATTTTAGGTGAATTATTTTTGACAAGACTGTCATATACTCTTGTAAGACAGCAAAAGGTCAGGATATTCTGTATTGTTAATAAAAACAACTTGATGGTTAAGGAATATCAATTTGCTTTTTTGAAAGAGATGTTCAAGTTGAGGTGAAAGCGATCCTGTTGCCACCCTTTGTTTTCTAGACTATACTTATAGCCTGATAATTCTTTGTTTGGTAAAATAGTCTGTTCAATAGAATAGACTCTGAAATGGGATATAATGATATTGTTCTTAACTTTCTCCAGCCTGTCTTGCTTTGTTTCTCCATTCTTTACATCCATCACTGTACAGAAGGGTGAAAACCATCCCTAACCTTCCTCTTCTGAAAGCTGAGTTATGTGAGTTAGAGAGACAATAGGAAGGAATAGCTTAAAAAAAGGAGGAAAAAATCCCCAGAACTAATTCTCCATATTGCTACACATTTAGCAAATTCTGAAAAAATCAGCTGTATTTGTTGAATGTCTGTTTTGAAAGCTCTCCTTAATTAGATTGGATGTGCATCAACATTTGTCGTTCAGGTTCAACACTGGGAAGGATATATTCATCTTGAGAAGGTTTTGCAAAAGCTCTGTGTGCAGTTTCCTAAACTGGAAATATAAACAAGTTGTTGGGGTTTTTTGTATGATTCTGGCTGTATAAATGCAAATGAATTTAAAATATTGTACCTGGGATGTTTTGAAAATTGAATGTGAAACAAAGAATTGTTAGATATTCGCAAGGAAGTTAAAATGCCATTACTTTAATTAGAGATGTTAGCAAGGAAATCAGGAGGAAGACTATTACATTGCAAATGTAGTGCCTCAAAGTGCATTGCATTTTCAATTAATTTAATATGCCATTTAAAAAAAAATTCTGTTGAAACTACAGGAGGGACCAGACCTATCAGCAAATAGCAGACTGGCTAGGCAAATACATGGTTCTTCACTTAACTGGTAAAGGCAAACCCCACAAAAAGGACCAAGTTTCCTAACAATTGTCCTAAAATTTTACCATTACTGCCCACAATAAAGTTAAGACTATTACTGTTTAAAAGATTGAATAATTTCTGCAGAACACCTTCAGCTTCTGCTACCATTTGTAATTAAATATTTAGTTGTGTAGTAAATTAAGCATGTCATGATCTCTGGAAAGTGGTTCTCCGTTTACTGCTGCATAAATGTTTTACAAGGTGCTGTATTGTTTTGAGTAAATTAATAATGAAGATTTAGATTTTTACTGATTAATAATCTAATTTACTATTTAGGAGAAATCTAATTTAGGACTTGAAACAAAATTGAGGTAAACATCTTTGGCAGGGATCCCAATTCCCTGACAAAATCACCAAGTGATAAAAAACCAAATCAGGGTAAAAGAAATTAGGAGATTGGAACTTCCAGAACAAGTAGCCGGCATTTCCCTGTGAAATCTGAAAATGTTCTCTTAACTGCAGTGTACTTGGACTTGACTTTTCTTGTCATATCAAATTGTCAGTACAAATTCTATACAGCAAATTGCCAGGAATTTGTAAGGCAAAGAAATAAGAGTTTGGCATAAGCAAAGAACTACCTAAACTACTCAGATGAAAATAAATTTATGGTGGCATTGTAGAAGTATTGGAGTACTCTCTAGAATATTACTTCTATTTCTGATGCCCATGGAACAATAACCAATGGACATGTTAGGAAGTGTTGAAAAGCTGAACTATCCAGGTAATGCACTGTGAGGTGGGATGCGAAGAATTCCTCACAGTAAAATTAGGGTCACGAATAGCTGTGCTGACATAATTAGCTGTGAAAATATGGTTATGAGCAGGCTGGTGAAAACTGCACGTTCTAAACAATGGTTGAAGTGGCTGAGGCTGATCAAATGTAACGCCAAAATATGATGGGTAGAGCAAGAAAAATTAACTAGAGAGATGCCTCACATCTCACTCTTCCTTCTACAAGCTGAGAGAATACAAGTTGGGCTTGTGCAGTTACAGGATCCGGGAGCCTCCTTGTGCACTGATGTTCTTTGGGGTGAACAGCTTTGGTTTTGCCACATATCTGGTTTTGCAGTCATATCTTCAACACTTAAAGCTCTGACTTGAGACCCTGTAGTTAGAGTCAACCCTTCATAGATTCAAATGGTTGCCACCTGATGTTGAGATCTTTGCCAAAAACAGTTGACAGTAAGGGTGCAGATTTTAGTTCTTGTACCTAACATTTTCAATTTATATATTTCCAGGACCTTTTCTGTCAGTAGTCTGCTTGTGTCAGTTGTTGTTTTCTGCTTTTAGAAAGTAGAAGTTTAGTCCAAGAACAGAAACACTGAGGTTTAATTTTGGATTTATAGAGAAAATGCTATGGTTTTTGTTTTGGAGAATTCCCCTTGGTTCACCCAATAGTTCTTTTAGCCATTCTTCTATTATAAGGTAATTTAAACGCAAATTTTGGTTCTTTCAAAGATTTTCTGATTAGAATGACTTGAGTAGGAGCACCATGGTTTATCAGGGATCAGTACATGTCCTGCTGTGTTTCTCTGTACAAACAGGTCATATTTGTTGAGTGCAGAGAAGATTATTTTAATTGACATAATTAACTTTTCTTGTGATTATCTTAGGCTCGAAAATGCATTTTGCTCTTTCCCAATTACAGCTTTTTCTCTGATAGAGCTATACATGCTGTGTATAATAATGAAGGTAGTTTTGGAAGGACTTAATGTATATAATTGGAAACTAAGATGAGGAAGTCTTCTATCAGCAGGAGGGTAGGAGAGCTGAGCTGTATAATTGAAGTACAGTGTAATGGGATTACCTAAAATTTTAAACATTGCTTTCATTAAGGAAAATAATAAGCATATTTATTAAATATAGTCTCTGCTTGGGACAATATTTGTTATTATGAAAAAGCTTTTGTAATTAAGCTTGGGTCTAAAAATGTATTGAACACACTGCATCAGTTTCTAGAAAATGCTTTTGTGCATAAAATTTTACTGAAATAGAAAGAGCTTTCACAGCAGAGGCAGTTAGCCAGATATTAGTATAGCTCACATCCAGCATTGACTGTAAATTTTTCTATTTGCTTTCAATTTAGCCAAGGTCAAATCAAAGAAAAGTCACAGTCAAAAATGCTTAAACATTTATCTTTTTATGAAAGCTTTTAATGAATTTACTGTTTTTCATGGTTACATTTAGTGGCAATAAAAGCTACATTTTTTTAGGAGTATTTCCTTGCTGAAACTACAGAAATGTGATGCTTTGGGAATTATGGGATGGGTGACTATGACCCAAATTTTGCATGCCACCACATAGAAGTCTCTAAGGAGTCCTTCTTGTCCTTAAATATGCATCTGTGATAATCTCCATAATAGTAGAAAGTATTTTCATACCATTTAGAGCATTTTAAGTGTGGCTGCTATGTGGGTGCTTGGGATAAAATATTGTGGTCCCTCTGAATGTTCTTTACTTTCTTTTCTTTATAATTTTCAAGAATTTCTCTTCAGAAAAAAACCTAAATTACTGAAAGGAACTGCCTTCAACAAATGTTGCAAACCCTCCCAGGTTACTTTGAGGAGTTCTGCTATGGTGATGCCTACCAAATAGTGTTCATTGGGCAGTCAGATATTTCTTTATCTGAAGGATATATATGGAATAGGATTTGCCTATACTGTGAGTATGAATCTTAGATTTAAAATTTGTTCTATCATACTGTACACATGTAAAAATGCTGGTTTTGTTAATTTACAGAAAGAGGGTTGACAAGACTAGTCAGAACAGTAAAGAGTGAGGTGAAAAAGACACTACTATCCCCACCATTGCCATGTCCTCTATCACCAGCTCCCCTGCCCCATTCAGAGTGGCCTTACATTTTCCCTTCTTGCTGCTGAACTGCCCATGGAAACCTTTCTTACTGCCTTTCATCAGATTAAGCTCCAAATGGACTTTGGCTTTCCTAACCACATATCTGCATGCTCAGTGTCTCCATATTCCCCCCAGGTCCTTTATCCCTGCTTTCATCTCTTGCAGGCTTCTTTTTTTAAGTTGAGTTTTGTTTGGAACTCCTTTTTCATCCAATCAGGCCCCCTGCTATCTCACTTAACCTCCTCTTGTTGGGTATAGTTCATTCTTGAGCTTGGAAGACACAACCTCTAAAAAATAACCAGCTCTCCTGGACCCTTGTTCTGTCCAGTGTTTTATTCCATGGTATTCTTCCAAGCAGATGTCAAGACAAAAAAAACCCAAACAACCAGTCATAGATATGGCTTATGTGTGGTGCTCATTTTCAGGTCCAGTCTCCAGAATCTTTTGCCACACTAGGAACTGACAGAATGATGCCAGCTCATCGATATCTGAACAAATTGTTCTTGAGGGAATGTATAAAAATGGAAAATTTAATCTTGCATACTAGGTAAAAGTGTCAATCTTTAATCACAGCTCTGCCTGGTGTCTTCTCAGATGAAGGGTTTGGGGTGGTTTTTTTCCCTTTTTTTCATTACTGATTAGATCTCATTCAAGGAAAAACCTTCTGGAAGCAGGAGGCGAAGAGTTCAAGAAAAAAACTTCATATCCTTGTGCAATATTCTCTTATGTTCTCATAAGAGAAGTTATAGGATATCAAGAAGGAGGGAAATCAATATTCTGGAACCCACAGTTTAGCAGTAACTCCGTTTTAACTGTCCTATCTGCCTTTTCTCGGGATTGTCTCTTTGCCAAAGCCTCTCACAAAGAGCCTTGCCTTCATATTTGTAACTTAAGAGCAATTTGCAAAATTTGGCAACAGTACATTCCTTTCTCTTTTCCCAAGTGCAGGGCTGTTTAATATTTTCCATTCCAGCTTTCAGCAAGTTCTCCATTATCTTGTGCTTGCTAGTGACATTCCCATGCATCTTTTAAAAGTTTCTTTTACTCCCCTGACAGCTTCCTTCCTTTCATTATCCTCACGTAGATTTGTCTGGTAAGACCACATGATAAGAGTTTCCTTTTTTTCTTTTTGAATGCAGATTCTGATATTGACAATTCAGTGAAGGAGCTTTTTTTTTCTGTTGGAGAGTTAATGAGGAAAAATGCTATTTTGATTATAGCAAAATTAATGAATTTGCTATTTTTTTAATGCGGGTTAAAAGCAAGACAATGCAGTATTGTTGAAAAGAAAATATAGTTTTGATTTGGGGTTGCAACAGAATTAATGAGGGTAATAGTTCCTTAGTTAACAATTTTTTTCTGCTTTAGTCATCATATTGGAGGCCCAGGAACTTTTTATGAAATTCTATGTCTTAGAATACAGACCATGGAGATGCCCGGCTGAAGTTTGTTCACCAAGTTCCTCCCTCCTTCCTTCCTTCCTTCCTTTCCTGCTAATGAAACTCTTAATTCTGACAGTTCATTGGCCCTAATTAAAACACTGCACCACCATCACCCCCCAAAAGAAATCCCCAAAGTAACCACCACAGATTTTATTATATTTTTCACCAATTATCTCAGATTCTGGGTTCAGATTATGATTTTACCAGGAACATTTATGACCACTTATTACAGCTGATTTTGTTGTGTCCAGCTGGAAGATACTATTTCCTGTAAAAGGCTGAACTGGGTGGCTTCTGGCTTTGTAGTGAGGATTACAGTTTCCAGCAGGCTGGGTCTGAGGAGTTTGAATTGGTCATATAAAAGAAGGTGAGATGTTTCCAGTAATCAGGGTCAGAAAATTAATTCACTGACAAAACTTTTTTTTTTCTAAAAATCTCGCATGTCAAAGTTGACGAAGAACTCGAATTGAATGAGACACTGACAAGATAGGAAAAAAAGATGAGAAAGCAGAATCAAACTCACTTGCCTGATTCTTTCTTTAGATGTGGAGTTTGGGTTTTACCTTTTCCTTCCTCAGTATGAGAGAGCATTATGTGCAGGGGATAATGTATGGCTGCCAGTTGGCCAAATATTTTCCCCTGTTTTGGAAGCATCTTTAGACACAGCAAAATGGGCTGCATGGCAAAATGTGCTGTATACAAATAACATTTCTGTATTCTGGGAGAGCTGAATTAAAAGGCATAAAGTGAAAGACAGAACTTAGGAACAAGAAAACTGAGTTTAGCTTTGGAGTCATGCCAGCTAAATGCAATTAAAAAGATTAGGAACTAAGAAAAAGACATGAGAAGCTCACTGTAGATGTCAGCTCAAAGAACAGGAAAGGGCAGAATATCACCAGGGGAGATTATACAGAAAAGACAGAGAAAGAGCAAGAACGTTGGAGCATGAACAAACCACAGGCGTGACAAAGACAGGCAGTCACTAAGAGAAACTGGAAATCTGTAAGGTAGGACAGAAATGCATGAAAATCTTCCTGAGAATAAAGATTCTGTGCAAATGGCCTTGTATTTATAATGTAGGAGCTTGTTAGTAACCTGAGCAAAAATCAGATCAGCAAAATGGAAGGTCTATAACTCCCAACCTGGGAAGAGCCATGTTGGATGTGACAGAGAGGAAAGTGAGATGCCTAGAATGCACAGTAGGATGCTGGATTCTGGAGCTGACACATGCAATTTTAAACAAATGACCTGTGCATTCTTGTCTTAAATTACTTTCTTAATTTTATTTTTTCAGATTATGACATCAGTTGTACCTTTTTAATTAGTCATTCATATTTTTTCTCCCAGATGTTTAAAATATAACAAGAAAAACATTACCAGAAAAGCTTGTAATCCTAAGGAAAAAAATCACTTCAGAAAAATTATAAGTAATAATAAGTAAGTTTCATGAGTTATGGATAACAAAATTACATTATTAAATAGTACTTCATCATATATGACAGAATCAGAAACCCCAGTTAGTGAAAGATAATTTTCAATTTCAATAGTTACATAACCTTGTGATTGTTCCCCTTTCCCATTGATTTTCTGAGTAGATTTAAGTGCTTTGGACTACTTTTGCTTATCATTTAATGGAACAAATGTATTAAAGAGGCTCAATGATCTTGTTATGAATCAAGAATATAAGCCTTGAGCTGAGCCTGTGCCAAAAGTTGCACCTAGTTTGCTGAAATGCTGGTGGGTCACTCTTCACTTAGGGTCGGCTATTAAAGGACAAAAAAGACCATTGCTAATATATTCTCATGACTACTTCTGGCAATAGATTCTGGCCTTCCTAGGGTACAAGAGGTTTCTAGCTTGGGGAAAGATCTTTGTTGGTCAGTTATTTTACAGCTAATTTGTCTCTAGAGATTGTGATTTTTAAAAAGGAGCTATGCTTTGGACTTGGCCATTTAACAGATTAATAAAGTGCTCGATAAGCAAAGTTACAGTAATTGTAAATTGCCATGTGTTTCAACAAATTCAATATTCTGATCTGCAAGTATTTTCCACAAACCATGTTTCCATTAAAATATACCCTGGTAATTGTTTTGATTATCTTTTATTGATTTTTCTCTAATATTTCACAAGTAATTTGTTCAGGCCACTGCTCTGTTGTTGGAAGCATCATCAAGGGTATCGTGCTGTAGCTACTGTGAGAATTCTTGTGATTCACAAAAACCCATGTTTCATTTTGGCTTGAAACAAAATTACCTTTTTGTAAGAAATGTCTTTTGACAGACCGGGATTACTATGGAGCCAGCTTTATTAGGTAGCAGGATGCCATGTAAATAAGTAGGTGAGCAGGGCACACTTATGAGGAAGACAAATGAGTAGAGCCCAGTCTGATGTGCTGCTGACTTGAGCCTCTCAGGCCCCAGCAGTGCCTGTCTGCTGACCAGACTTCCTCTTCTGTGCACAACATAAAAAGTACAAAGGTAAAGGAAAACTTTTGTTAGCTAGGTAAGTTTAGCATATAGCCCATATCCTAAAAAGAAAAGTCTGAAGAATTTTTTAGTTGTGTTCCAGCACTGATAAACCATGTTTCTGCGTTGTTATCCAGAATATATAGGATGTTGGCTGCCTATTGATATTTTCTTACAGAATGATTTAGCACAATTTAAGAAAAGAATAAACGATTATTTCAGTTGGAAGGGCCCTGCATAGATCATCAAGTCCAACTGCCTGACAAACTCAGGGCTGACCAAAAATTAAAACATGTTGTTAAGGGCATTGCCCCTTATACGCTGACAGGTTTGGGACATTGACCACCTCTCTAGCAAGCTTGTTCCAGTGTTTAAACACCCTTTTAATAAAGAAATGTTTCCTTATGTCCAGTCTGAACCCTTCCTGGTGCAACTTTGCACCATTCCCACACCATTCCCATGTTTGCTACATTCCCATGTTGTCAGTGGATACCAGGGAGAAGAGATTTGCAATAACTGGATCATCTCACTCAGTCATCCAATTCCGATCTTGTGAGACTGGGATGATAACATTGTAAAATTATTTTAATAACCTTAGCTGGTATTTTCAAAACTGAGTATCTTGAGTGTCTGCTTTGTAGGGTATTATTTTGAAGTGCTGAAGTATTGACTTTCCAGAAAGAAAGATCCTTTGATGTCTAAGATACTTTGAATTACAAAAAATGAAAGCCAAAAGATTTAATCCCTATTGAAGCACATCAGGTTAAGTCAGATTTAGGAACTGTACTCTGATGTGAAAAGAAAATGGAATGAGGGGTTACAGCTTCTTTTTTGGGGTTTTTTGTTTGTTTGTTTGTTTGTGGTTTTTTGTTTTGGTTTCATTTTGGGTGGGTTGTTTTGGTTGTGTTTGTTTGTTGGTTGGTTGGTTTTTGTTTTTTTTTAAGTTCTGGTAAGATAACAATCAGCAATATAAACACTAGATAATCCTATTCTAGTGGTGATTTGGGGAACTAATAACCTTTATGCATCTTACTTTCCTATAGTTTTCCAGTGTCTTCCACTACGGTGCAAAGGAAGTTTTCACTGAACTAGAGATTTACTGAGCTGTCTCCAGCTTCCTGTGGTTTTGTCTTGCCAGTGTGCTTAGATTATTTCTGTGGTTTTTTGTTTTGTTTGTTGTTTGGTCCTAAAGCCACCATTCATATTAGAAACAGTGGAAGTTTGAGGTTTGCAAATAATGGAAGGATCTTTATGTAGTCTTGAATCACACTAAAGCAGGGTAAGATGAATACTGCTGTCTTATTGTGATTAATCAAGATTCAATAAGGAAGACTTGGCATGAAGTTGTTTTCCATAATTGCTAATAAGAGGAACACTAAATAATAAGTATATAGATTAATGGTCTTATACCATTAAATTGTGAGAAAATCCTAAATTTATTTAATGGATAATATAATACTTCGAATATGCTAAAGACAGTTACCATTGGATGGTAACTTTATTATGCAGGTATAGTTTTAATCTATTACTGTGTGGAGATAAAAATAAATCTATGACATGGATCCTTCATCAATCATCATTTTATTTGCTTTGTCACCATTTAAAATTTTTCTCTGCAGAGCAAATAATAGGCAATTAGTAATTTGGGATGGCTTCTGTCCTGGGCAATCAAAATTTTACGTAAAGGTTTAAGACTTCTTTTTAATATGAATTTTCCCATCTCCTAGATAACAAGAACTGAAATAAATGGGACTCACCATAGATCTTAATTAAAAATCCAAATCTAAAGTTTTTTGGTAGGGTATTACTATTTAATAGACAAATATTGTAATGCAGATTGCTAACAAGAAAACTCATGCTTGAAAAGAATATATACATATATATATAAAATATTAAAATCTCATTCAGGTTTTTTTTTTTTAATTCAAGTTTATTAAAAATTCAATTTCCTTGTGGAATTCTCATAAAAAAAACAAAACAACCCCCTGAAACACTTAGTATGAGCCTTACCATACTTACTGAGTTTAGCAAACAGACTTCAGTGAATTTAATCTAGAAAATAGCTGTCAACATGCAATGCATATGTGCTGATGGATATGAAATGTCAAATCCATACATGTGCTAAAAGACTTATCCTGTTATTTGCAGTGAGTGAGAGAAAGACATTAAAGATATTTGGCAATATTAGTTGTACTAAACTACTGTATACATAGGCATCCCTAGATCATCTGTATAATAAAAAACTTGCAATATACCCATTTCTTCCTGTATGCGATTTTGGCACAGAACACAAAAAGCTCAAAATTTCCATTTGTAAATGTGTCATGCACTGGGAAGGCAACTGGTGAGAGAGGACATCTTTGGGTTTTTCCAGCTCTGTCTCCAGGCTTTCCTCTTCCATTTCCTCTTCCACTCCTGAGATGCCATTTAGGCTGCCAGCTCTTCACAGCCAGAAGCTGTCTTTTTGTGTGAATCTTTTGTATTGTGGGTCCTCATGATCTGGTGGATGACTCTGCACCTGCAGTTCTGAGGGATTACAGATGGAATATGTATTAGCATAAGAACACTTCCATGTCAGAAATTGATGTATTTATTTAAGTAGTTAGATTTAATTATTTGGTCACAGGAAAAATCTGTTGCCTGCCTGCACACTGCTTTTGTAAGATCTGCATAGTTTCATTTTTAACCATGGACAGCAGCATAAGGCAGGAGCCCAGTCACACTGCCCCAGTCAGTGAAGAATGTTACACTCAGGTGTGATTCACATCTACATATGTGGAATTGCTCCCTGGAAATGCTTTATTCGCCATATGGGGAGGCAAAGTTGACAGGGCTTGTAACATAGGCAATTAAATAAGCTGAAATCTGTCCAGGTACTTCTGCTGTACACATCTACTCCTCTTTCACCTCTTTTCTCTTCCTCCCTCACCAAGATGTGACTGCTGTATGGAACATTTGCTCCCCTGCAGAATTTGGCATAAACCTTGCTGAGCAAACTTCCACCTTTCATGAAGGTTTCCTTTCTGAAGCCTTCTATAAAAGCACATGGTACATCTCAGCACTCATATGCCTAGTTCTGGCGTGCATGGGGTAGTAGATCTTTGTGGGGAATAATGGGAATCGTCCTGCAAACTGGATTTCCTGGGGGACAAAGCTATATCCCTAGCTGTCTCACTATCATTTCCTAAAATGAAGGAAAACCTAGAAATTGGTTAGCAGAAAGTGAAAATGCCACTAGAAAACATGTTAACACTTAAGTGTATATGGGCATCCTGAGTATGATACTGCATTTCTTCTGGCACCCATAGTTGATCAATTCAGAGAATAATGTATTCCAGATTGAATAAGGTCATAAACCTCAGCCATGACAGTCAGTGCTTCTTCAGCAGTTCAAAAATAGGAATAATTATTAGCAGAGAGCGAGACATCTGGGTTTAATGCAGAGTTTATTCCACATCTTAGAC
Organism: Pycnonotus jocosus; assembly: GCA_013400435.1. Classification (NCBI taxonomy): domain Eukaryota; kingdom Metazoa; phylum Chordata; class Aves; order Passeriformes; family Pycnonotidae; genus Pycnonotus; species Pycnonotus jocosus. Next base: position 811,272 of record VWYP01004868.1, on the reverse strand, counting down.
AGTTTTATATGACTAAACTATTGATTTTAATTGTATCAGTCAGAATTTGGCTGCTCAGTCACAGGTGTGATATACCTTAATCATTTGTAGGCAGGCACATGCCTATTTTAAGACTCATTTCCTGTGTAGATAATTTACTGCAGTTCCCTGAAGACACTATATGCATATCACAAAAGCCAGCACCAACAGCAAGCTTGCAAATAACAAAACAAGTGATTAATATTAATTCCGATATTCCACTTTTGTCAAAGCTTTTGGATTTTTTTTTTTTTTTGTGGTCCTGGAAGAAGATAAAATAGGACTACAAATTCTGCCTTTGTGAGTGGTTCTTAGTTTTTAACTTGCATAATAAAAATGGTATATTGACAAAAAAGGTATATTCTTTCCTCTTGTTTTACTAAATAGTTTTTCTTTAAGAAAAAAAAATGGCATTACATAGTCACTACAAGTAAGTTTTGATAGCTATTTTTGTAGATTTTAACAATATATAATAGAGGTAGTCAAAAAAAGTAAGTTCTTAATCTTGTTTTTGTATAAAACTAATCATGTCCCAAGACTCTCTCATTCCCCCTCTCCTTTAGTGTATTGTGTTTCCTTTTCCCTTATCTGGAAATGTCATTAGCATGTGACTAAGGTTAAAAAAGGTGATGTACACTTGGTACTTGACAAGAAAGGGGTGATAGTTCTGTAGAAGCATTGCAAGAGCTAATTAGAACAAAGCAGCTGACCTTTACTAAAAATAACACTTTTAAATATTCTATGAGAAGTTAGGTTATACTCAATGACCATCTGGAAGACTTCCTGAGCAGTTCAAATGCAGTATCAAAATAAAGATTTATTTCCATTATGATTTTAAAAAGAAAGAAAAGTTATGATCTGCAATCTCAACAAGGCTAATACATAATTTTTAGTTTATCAATGGCTTATCTTGTCAGCTAAGTATGAATGTCAGAATAAGTAGGAGTGGAAATTCTACATTTTTGTCCATCATGAATCTGGTTTTTCCTAAAAATTTATGACTGTTACCAGCTAGTGGATTTTAATAATAAATTTAGTGGTTTGGAATTCCCTTTTCTTTTTATAAAGTCACAAAATATCTACTAATCCGGTTTTATATCCATCTATGGTTGTATTTAGCTTGTGTTAGCATGTCTGGAAACAGTGTTTTACCCTTTGGAGTTTTCCTAGTTCTTGAAGTTGTGAATGCCCCATGCTTGGAAGTGTTCAATGCCAGGTTGGAAAGGGCTTTGAGCAGCTTGGTCTAATGGAAGATGTTCCTGCCCATGGCAGGGGGCCTGGAATTAGATGATCTTTTAAAGTCCCTTTCAGCACAAACCCATTCAGTGGTTCTGTATTTAAATGGAATTTTCCAGGAGATTTTCACTAATGGAATTTTTCAGATACACTCCTGTTTCTTTTAGCAATGAATTTGAAGAAAAAAAAAAAAAGGCATGTAAGGAATTGAATTTATTTTATGTGAATAAAGTAGCTTCTGACTTTTGAGTTGAAAAATTTTGACCTCAGTACAGACCATTCTATCAACAGTTCTTTGGTGAACTGAATTTAACCTGCTCCTTTTTAGGTGCTACTGTGGCAATTACTGACTCGCCTGATATAGCCACAGATACTGCTTTTCTCATTAATCTTTGTTAAAAAGGTCAAGTAGTATGTGGTCATTGAGTACTTTCCATATAGATGACTTCCATAAGGTATCTGATGCAGAGCACTTCAAATGAAAATTTAAATTAATTATTTTAAAACATGTATAAATTTAATATCCTGTGTTCATTAATTGAAAGTAATGCTTTAATGCATACACAGGTTAAGTCAATATTGGATCCTGAATTCTTAAATGCTTAGTTGTACAGAGAGCTGTACTATTGTAAAGCAAAATCCTTAATTCTGTTTCAGTTGTGAATTAGTCCCACTGCAAGTCAGGTTCTTATTTCAAGATCTCTGTAGTGGTAATAGCTGACAAGAAAGCTCAGAGTACACATTGTAGTCTTTAAGATCACAAAGGCTTTCCTGAGAATTATGTGGGCATAGAGAATGGAGATTAGACTTTGATCATAAAACAGGGCTTGTTAATAGTTAAAACAAACTTTTTATGCATGGTAATGGAGTAAATATGTAAATTGAAAAGGGGGGATGAATGCTGAATAAAAGGAGATATAATTTTTACTTTTTCCCCCCCTAAAGTATAAACATACTAAATTATTCAGACTATAATAAGGGGATTTAGCATATGGAATTATATCTCTAAATCTATCCGTACTATAGTTATGTGGAAGATATAAAAGCTGAAAAAAAAATCCCGTTTAAAAGCCCCGCATACTAAATACTCTGGAATATTTGTTACTCTGTGGATTGTTTTAGTTTATACTCTTTGGTTCTTTTTCTTCCCACAGTTAGAGGGAAAAGGAAAAGAAAAAAAATAAAAGCACTGAGAAGGTTTTTACAGAGTATTTGCTTTATGGTCTCCAAACCAACAGCTTAATTTTGCTTGGTTCACAGCAGAGTCACTCACAACAACCTGTACTTTCCAGGGTATTCTTACATTCAGGGTAATGAACAGGCAGTAAGCTGTCCAGGTAATGAAATGTCACTGTTGACTGCAATGCTCTGTAGCCTCTACTGGCCTGTTGCCAGACATTTTTGTTCCAACCAGGCAGCTTGAAGCGAAACTTTGGCTATTACTGGAAATTTCGTGTTGTAATGACACAGTGTAGGACTGTGTGCCTCCCTCCTGAGCTGGCACAGAGGAAAATCACTGCCACATTTGCAAACTACTGCCTTGTGAAATGAGTTTGGAGCACTGCAGTTTCATATCACTCGAGAAGATGCATTGTAATATTGCTACATTTCAGCCTTTCCTTATTTTCACTTTCCTGTCAGAATGTCATTCCGAAGAGAGGTTGTGGTTCAAAATTTTTCAGTGCAGTCTGTGGTTTCTAACACATTTTTTAAGTGTGATCCTGCTTACAGGTGGTAAATTGGTAGCCAGAGGATTTAATGATGGAATCAACGCCCTAAAACTAGGCAACACCAACTGGAAGTATTTGCTGAGTGGATTATTTTGGTTTTACTATTGGAACAGAATGTAAAGAAAAAAAGTATGTCCAACAGTTTGCTACCCTTATTGAGGGAATATGACTTTCTGATGGTGCACCACCTGAATGAGTACAATTTCTGTGTCTGCTAAGTGTATTTTCTTTTTGATTCTTCTTGGTGCCTGGTCTCATGAGGACTCCCCAGATCACTGCAGTTTCATTCTCTGAGCACAGCTACATCTGTTGGGTTGGAAATATTCGCCATGGTATCCAGCCCATGCTGCAGAACCAGGGGGAGTGATCCTCAAGTTGGTACAACATAACATTTCTGTGGTGCTGAAGTTTTCCTTCCTTCCTTCCTGATCACTCTCAGAATGGGGAAGGGTTTTGTGTCGTGGTTATGATTTAGTGCTTGTTTGTGTTAGACCTGAAAGGTGGGGAAGATGGGTGAGAAGAAAATTCTGAGGTTCTTCCCTTCCCACTCTACTGAGCCACCCTAAATACTTCATGCTTAGAAATGTTTAATGGCTTATGTAGTTCCTCTTGAATTAAGTAATCTGCGTTCAGAGAGAGAAATCACTTGAGATTTACATTGTAGTTTTAACAGTATTTACCATCTCTAGAACACTGGGAAGAAGTGAAATTTCCTAATAACCTTGTGAACAAAGCTCCTCTCTGGCTGAGGGCTGCCTTGCTGTATTTGTCTTTTTGAGCTACGAGCCTATTTCCCCACCTTGACTTTTTTCTCTAGTCTTGTTTGTATCTAAGGACTTGTATTAAGTGCTACTAAAATAAATTTATTAATGGGACATTCTCCTGCACTAATGGTGAAAGTTAACTTTCACTGCTCCCTGAAGGGGAAAGCATGTCAGTAATTGAGGCATTCCCCTTGCTGTTTTGAGAACCTTGTGGTGGTATATGAAAGATGTCTTGAATTATTCAGTGTTCTTTGTTAGTTATGTTTCTCCTTGGTTTCTCTCTGTAGTTGATGTCATTTGTTAAGGTGAGACTTTTTTTACTGTGTGAAGAGAGCCTGGATTTGTGAAAAACATCTTTTTAATTTTTTGTCACGTCTAAGAGGTAGCATTTAGTTGTTGACATTTTCTCTTTATCCACCTTTTTATAATATGAAATGTTTGGAAAACTTTAGAAAGGAATATTACTTTGTTAAACTTCCAATGCTGATGGAAAACAACTTGCACAACATTGCAATACTGCTGATGCTTGCAATCCTTAGGGTAATTTACTGCTGAGATCACAGAGAATGCTTAAGAGGATAAGCATTCCCATTCTGTTTTATTTTAAATGACCTCTATGTATAGGTGCACCTATTTCTGAAAATCGTCTCCTTTACATTGCACACTTCACACACATCCATAAAGACAAGCTTTCATAAGAGAGAAATGCACATATACAAACATGGAGTTTTTATTTAAAATTCTTCTTCTGGAGTAACCAGGTTTTTCTTAGTTTGGTTAATCTTAAATTACTCTTAGACGAAAAATAAATAAAAAATATAGAAGAAGGGAGGAAAAAGAAATTATATTAATTATTTAATCTTTCAATTGTCTACAAGGAGCAGCACCAATGACCCCAGCCCTCATGTGCTATCTGTAGGAAAAGCTGTTAAGAACAACCCATTGTGGCACGAGAGCATTTCATTATATAAACATTGTGAAAAAGTCTGTCATTTCTGTGAATGTGATCTAGTTAGGTCTTTATTAGCCTTTCAGCTTTGATTTCCCCATCTCACAGGTTAATAAATTCTCTTTTTAACTTTAAATAGCTGTGTAGTGTTTAGATCAAAGATCACAGTGAAGATGTTGTTACTTGCTGTTATGGTCTGTCAGTACCAACCCCACCAAGGTGAACAGCAATGTGGCCTGACATTGGTACTAAGCATCAGAGAATGCAGAACTACTTTTGAAAGTATTTGTTGCCTTGCTGATCTCATCACAGCAGGAGTAAATGTATTTTCCTGATTTGTCAAGGAAGGAAGATGTGATCATATGCTTATAGACTTTAGGGTAAAGGACAATGAACGAACACTTTTTTCATCTTTCAAAAATGCAGAAAACATCCCTCTGTATACTGAAACATTTTTCTCTTCTATAGAGTTTTCTGAGCACCTGAAGAACAAGGGCACATGCATTAGGCTGGCTAATCCACTGGAATATCTGTCAGAGAAAGCCAAATTTTAGCTTTAGACCATCCCAAATAAAACCTGAGAAGACAAGAAATCATGCAGTTGTGAAAGATAATGTTTCCCAGATGAGGGAAAAAACCCCCACTTTTGCCTCTTGGTAGACAAAAAGTATTTCTAGCAGTATAATTGCGAACATTCATCAGTTCATGCAAGATTGTTATAATTGAAAGTCTTCATTCTGTCTTTGCAAGGTCACCTTGGTCCCTAACAGAGAATTGCATGAAAGCCAAGAGACTGAAACACTATTCCCAGATTCTACCACTGACCTGCTTTCACAAATTACCTCCCATTTCTTACTTCACTCTTTTCATATTTGTGTGGAAATTTTTACTGTACACTCCTTCAAAGGAGGACTCTTTTTGTTCTAGAGCACAAACTCTAGGCTTGGTTTGGACTTAGAAGAAGATTTGGATGTGTGTAGAGCTGTTTGCATTTTTATCTTATTGATTAATAGAAAAACTTCTGTGAAACAGTGAGAGGCATGAAATCCATCAATTTGGGTAAAAATCTCAGCTATCTTTCGAAGATAAATTCTCAAATAAATGGTATAAAGTAACTCTTCTGTTTCAGCTTTTACATGTTGTAATAGCTGACATTGGCAATCTGATTTTATTCTTTTTTAAGCTTAAATAGCACTTTTTAAACATTGTACATCTTGTTATTAGAGACTCCATTGCATTTCTAGTGAATTTTATAGTTCATGGCTCCAGCTAGAGTGATGATTTAGCTTTATTGATGTGGTAATAAAATGAAGTTGATGTGGAGAGGTGTAGGTGTGTCACACTTACTGACACTGGTGTAAATTGCTTAACTAATGTACAAGGTTGAAAGTGTCCCTGCAGACTAGGGGAGCTTACCAAACAAATCCTAAATCAGACTCTTTCCTTCTGGCATGCTTAACAATTCACAATAAAAGAAAGGTGCAAAAATTGGAAGCTTGAAGAAATTCTGTGAAATTTTTGTGCAGTCAAGCAGGAAAAGAATAGAGATTTTGGGGCAAAAACTAATAGAAAACCCAAAACATACATCCATATTTTTCAACCTAAGAAAAGTTGAAGCTATCCTTTATCCAGAAAGATGCAAATGAAGTGCTGAATAAAAATGCAGCTGTTTCATTGTATAAGTGTCTCTACAGCTCTGACTATCATACTAATAAGATTTTAATCTGCAATGCTCATAAAGAGGTAAAGGATAAATCATTTATTGAAGCTCATTCCATGTGAGATGGCTGCATGGAGCTTGTTCAGTAATTCACAACCTCTCTCATACATTCTGCTTTTTTATTTTCCAGGTAACTATCATGACTGATTTTCCTTTTGGCAGTAGGGTAACAGCTTCTGGTACCTGCCTCACACTGGCATTTTAGATGTTTATCCTAGAGGAAAGATGTGTCTCAAAATGTTCCAGTGTTGTATCTGCAGCTAAATTTGTCCAGGCAGCTTTACAGAAGCAAGGTGCTACTGAAAAACAACAACAACAACAACAACAAAAACCTGTGCTGTAAATTACATGCTATTTTTATGGAAGTAGAAAATAGTTTTCAGATATTTCTGTCTCAAAGTCTTGAGGCTGCAGAGAGCATACTACAACATAATGTATATATTCTATAATGGAAGTTGAAGAAAATAATTTTTAAGAAACTATTACTTCCTTCAACTTTTCCATTTATTGTTTTATGGAAAGACCCTGTTTCAAACTAAAATAAACTTTTAAAAATGAAATATTATTAGGTAATCTACTATCACAGGATTATAAACATTTCAGAGCAAGTATGTTTGGTTGCAGGTATTTCTTTCTTCTGCTCATTCTGCATGCATAAGGACAATTCGAAATCAGAACTTGGTTTCTGATTATTATTTGTTGTTTCTCTTGAAACACCTTGGTTTGAAGACACAGTTGTGATAATTAGGATCTATTGCATAAAGCAACTGCATTGACTGCAAACCTCTAGCACTTTCCATTTTACTCTTACAGCTGTGGGAAATAGAGGATTCCTCTTCAGTTCTTACTTTTCTGACCTGGCTATGTAATTGTTGGACTTGATGGTCTTTTTGGGTTCCTTCCAAAGCAGGAGATTCTGTGATTCTTGTGCAGATACTCGGAAACATTTGTGTATGATTATCTGCACACAGGCAGCTCAATAGAGAAAATCAGCAAAAAGCTTGCAATTTTAATAATGCTGCCATTTTAAGCACAATCTTCTGGTAAAAGATGAAGCAAGTAAGGCAGAAGACATGGGATGTGAATACTTAGAGATGACATTTTGGTTCAAATTAGAATTTCTGTGTAAGATTGCTTTCTTAGTAGTCTGCTGTACTTAGTAAATCAAAGGAACTTTTGAAGAATGATTTGACACGAAGAGCAATGTGTTCATATTTGGATTTCACAAAGCACAAAAATGTCAGTTATCAGAATGGTGTTGATTATCTTTCACAGCTGCTTATCCAAATTACAAAGAAGAGAGTTGTGGGAAAGTATTCCAGAGTTTAAATCTGGCCTCTTTAGTACCTTTTTTAGACATTTTAAACCACAACAAACAAAAAGGTTGTCAAAAATAAAATTTAAAAAACCACTTGGATTGTGTATAATTTGTGAATTGATGATTTAAGTTAAATTGTAATATAAATTATGCTGAATTTTGACATTCATGAGCACTATAAAAATTTCTAGAAACTAATATGATGCACTTGAAATAATAATGTAATTAAAATCTTGTGGGGATGAGGCCATTAATCATGTTATAGAAGTAAAATTTGTACATTTGTAATCCTACATTCTCTGCTGAGGCATCAATGTAGATTTTTGTGATGTATTCAGGGTCTGATGCACCCTCCGTTTGCCTACTAACAGTACAAGAATAATTTCCATTCGCTTTCTAGAGAATTATAAGGATGACTCAAGGTTTGAGTAGCCTTCATGGTGCCATATCTACTAAGAATTTTCATTTCATTACCATGGTAATAAATAAATTCTAATGCGAAATAAAAATTAGTAAGGATATCAGCCAGAAGGCAGTTTACAGAGTGTATACTTTTGGGAAGGAGGGGAAGAATAGAGCAGAACTATTTTCTCTCCCTGATGTATGAAAAATACAGCTATTATAAAAAGCACAGTCTTAATTTTAGGCTGCTCATACAGTGTCCTTTAACACTTGAGAAAGGCCACTCATTTTATATGGTTCTTTATACTCTTTGAATACTTAATATTGGGTTTTATAAAAAGCATCTGTAGGATAAGCTCCATAAAACATAGCATCCATGACACAATTTGTAACTTAGTAGATACAATTATTGAGTTAAATTATTATCAGACTAAAGACTTATTCATCCTGTACATTTTAAATGTTGGAGGAATCTGCTAATGTGCAAGGTGGCCCAAAATTAAAAAGTCATTTAATCAGCACGTTTATTGTTCTATTGGTTCTTTTTTTTCCCCCCTTCCATTACCCAAAAATTTCTGACAGAGAATAATGGAGACTCTATAATTATGAATTAAACCAAATAACTGCTCTAGTCATATATTCAGGTAATGATCTTGCCTAGAGTTTATCAAAAATTTATGTGTTAAGGGAAGGATAGTTGGAAGATATGAATATCTTTTAGAGATAATTAAGTTATTATCATATCTTCTCTTAAAGGTATAGATAAAGTCTGTAAGAAGGATGTTCATGCTGACAGGGTCAGGAGAGAAAAAATTGCATTTAAATTGTAACAGCATTAAATAAAGACAGATGTCAAAGTGGCGGAAAGGAAGGGGAAAAATTCAATTTTCCTCATGGCTGTGATCACTGACAAGATGAAATAGTGGGTAACATTGTGATGAAAGTCTAAGTGTGGAATATGCAGAAGTTCTAAAACCACACTTTTAAAAAAAAGTCAACATTCTAATTATGCTGTTGACTTTGAAAAATATTGTCTTCAATCCTCTGGATGGAGAAGGATCTAAGTGAAGGCAGATACTTTTGTCTGTGCTCTGAGTACAGGAGAGAGATGGAGAAATTCAAAGTGTAGTGATGTCAAAGCATAGTGATGTCCAACCATGTTACATGAGGCCCTTATGCCTTATTTTTTTGTGTCTATTCTTTCTTGGCAAAGTAGGGAAAGCTAAAGTTGCTTACTCCCAGAATTTTTATTCATATTTGAATTAGTTGAAAGAATAGCTATGCTGTGTCTACCCATGGGGTCCGACTTCTTTAGAACTGAGAACATTTAAGTGATAGTATTGGCCCAACCTCCATCTTTTCAGCTAAGAAAATCACTTTATTTGAAAACAATCCTTTTATTTGTTGTTTATTTAATTTTATTTCACTTTTGCCTCTTTTTTTTTTACAGATTTAAATTCTACCATCTGTCTATTAATATTTCCTAGAATGATGCAGAGATCATCTCTTTTAATTCAGCTTTCCAATGGCATTTTTGGTTTTGTGCCTCTCTCTGTTTTTCCTATCCCTTAGTCCTTTTTATTGATTACTTTTCTTCTAAATTAGGCAGACATTACCATACTTACCCTAGCTGGATTTTATTTGCATTTCTTTGATCTTCAGGCTTTCTTGAAGAACTGGTAGAAACTGGTTCCCAGTTACTGTTGAAAGGTGAAGTTATTACTTTGCTCATTATACTCAAGAGGAGTTTCTTTTATCTATCCCTTTCCTCCCCACCACCCCCCTTCCTTTTTTTTTTTTTTTTTTTCTTCTTTATTTTAATTTCACTAGGCTTTTGAAATTTCTGGTGACATTAACCTTCATAAATGTGATTTCTACCGCTAATAATTCAGTGTATTCTGATTTAAAAGGGACTCAAAAGCTCACCAAGGAATATGTCAGGTGTTTTTTCCTCATTGCAAAAGCTTCTGGGCAAATTAACGAGCTTAACACAATTATGCAGCTGTAAAGTAGATATAAACTGCTTAAGGGGGTCTCAGAACATAATTGGCACAATTTGGGGGTCTAGGCAGTCTCTCATGTATTTTAGATACCTCTGAGATTCTAAGACATCTGCATGAAGTGACAGATATGACATGGGACCTTTGAAAATCTGACCTTTTCTGGAGTGGCAGCTCAAATCTCTATCTCTTGTCAGGATACTCTGGGGCATCTAAAATGTTACTGGTCTCATATACAGCACCACCTGAATTCCACCCCACATCTTTTGTTTCATGTTCCTAACATGCTGTAACACTTTGATGTGCAGTGTTTGCAGTGTCATGCACCAAAACTTAGATTTTGGGACATTCTCTTGTGCTTTACCTGAGAACTGGGGTTATATGAAAAGGTCCTGTTTGCTCTAAATGTGATTTTTTTTGTCGTTGTTTAGTTTTGGTTGTTTGTTTGTTGGGTTTTTTGTTTGTTTGTTTTGTTTTGTTTTAAGGGTCTTTGTGTGGTGTATGCGTGTATACATTACCTCAACAATTGCCAGCGAAGAGACAAAATACTACAAGCTATTTTTTAAAAAACAATCCTTTAGAATGTTTTTTTTTCAAATTCCTGTTGTCTGTACAGTTAGGCATAATGAACTTCAGTGCTTTTTGGCTTTCCAGTTATGTAAGAAATTAAATAGTGACTCCTGTTTTGGAAAGTGAGTGCGATTGTAGTGTCTGCCTTGCTTTTATAACCTATCTTAAGTCTGTGTTGCTAAATGTCTTGTTGGAGGAGTGGGGAGAAAAAACCTTCCTTTAGTTTTCTTTTTAAGAAAGTGCATGCATGAATTATTTTTTTGAGAAGAAAATAAGCTGCTAGTAAGTAGAAAGTAAAAGAAATAAGATAGGAATGACCAAAAAAAGGGTCACTTTACCCTTCCCCCTGATTCAACACAAGATCAGCAATTAGACAGCAATTAGGCGATAAATGTCTTTCTAACACACCCTGGAAATTCAACATTTTTCTTTGGCCGTCTAGACAATCTACAACAGCGCATCTTGTATTTTTGAAAGTTTCCTTTCCAAATGTTAAAACACTTCACCTCTGTTAATAATTTTGCAGTTCCTTCTTATTGCAGACAACCTTTTCTTTGAAGACTAGTTGGCCTCTTTTTGACTCTTTCCCTCAGTAGACTAAATAAATCCATTTTCCCCCCATAAATTACATTTTCAAGACTTCTTCCTTCTCTTGTCTCTCTGACTCTTAGTCACTTCACAGTTTTCTCACAGTTTTCAACTGAAAATTCACTTTTCAGCTGAAGTATTTCAAGCTGTAATTTCCTACTTGCAAGTATCTTTCCTACCTTTTTTTGGTTTCTTATATTCTCCCTAACCACCAGCCCTCCAAAGTATTTCACTGGATGTTGCATAAATACCTACAAAAAGTTCATGAGAAGACTTGTGGTACTTGAGAATATTATTGAGAAAGCAAAAAAGAAATAGGAGGCAACACCTTCAAAGTATGATTCTGACTGAAATAATCCTCTGATGATGTCATCCACGACCTCCTTTTGTGCTTTACAGTGAAAATATAATTTTTTATGCTAAAGCTAGAGAAATCATAGAATTTTCTCAATTATACAGCATTGAACAACTAGCATGTGAATGTAGTGCTGAAACTCAGCAGAAAATTATTTTAGATGTTTTTAAAAAATCAGTGTTTATACATTTTATACAAGTGTTTAAAATAATGAAGGCAATAAAACACTTTAATCAAGCCTAGTACTGTGCAAATCATGACAAAAAATTAGCTGAGCAATAAAATTAGTTTTCCTTTGGACTGTTTTACTTCTCTTCAGATAATAATGACAAGGTCAGTTCGTGCTACTTGACAGTCATTATTTCTTTATATCTGTCTAGATGCAAAAGAGAACTTCCAGCTGAAAAAGATATTTGGCTTTAGGTGATAAGTAGAATCTTTCTACCTTGCTTGCAGTTTCATTTCTAATAATTTGATGGGAGAGTGTTATTGGTGCTGCTCTAGAGGAAATGATGCTCAAAGTTGACAGTCCCACATAAGGTGCATATCCTCTCCACCCCTCCACCCCATGCCTCTCCTGAAACATCAAAACAAAAGCCAAACCTACCCTGCATTATAAAATTCAGAAAAATTTCCTTTTTGATGCTTCAGCCATGTACATTAAATATTTCCTAGTGGTACTGCTGAATTCAATTTCTTTGTGGTCCTTTACTTCTAATAGCAGAAAATTAGCAAAAACGAAGGGCAGAGTTTTATTTCTGATGGAATTCATGGAATCACAGAATGTTTTGGGTTGGAAAGGACCTTAAGGATCATCTTGTTCCAAGCCCCTGGATATAGGCAGGGACACCTTCCATCAAAGCCCCTTCTAACCTGGCCTTGGACACTTCCAGGGATGAGGCACCTGCAGCTTCTATGGGCAACCTGTGCCAGTGCCTCACCATGCTCACACTAAATTTCCTCTTTCTATCTAAACTAAACCTGCCCTCTGTCAGTGTAAAACCATTACCACTTGTCCTATCAGCCCACATCCCTATAAAAAGTCTCTTTCCAACTTTCCTGGTGGTCTTGGAGAACCTCGAGGTCTGTTTCATCTCAAACATTCTATGATTCTATGAAGAACATCTCCAGATTAATGACAAATACCTCAGCTTGGCTTCTAGATTATTAAGGCAGAGGCTTCTATTTCTATTCCCAGTGTTTTTGAGAGTGCAGAGAGGGAGGGAAAGGTCAGACAGATTTTTTGCAATTGTAGCTTTGGTAGCTATAGCTTCTGCTTTAGGCATTATTTTCATATTATTGGTTTGGTATGGAGATATATGTGTCCTTGCATGGGATCAAGCTTGCATGAGATCAAGCTTGCATGATTGATTTAAAAAAAACAAAACAAAACAAAACAAAAAAACCAGTTCAGTTCATCCAGCAGCACTCACTGCCCTCTGGCATTTAATTATGCAGCTCTGCTAACTATATTAAGGAAGCTTTTAATTTTTCTTTTTTTTTTTTTCACACGCTTTTCATAAGGCTACTACAACTTTATTGGCTACATTGAATATGTGTCAATGGAGTTGTTTTTCATGCTGCATGAGTGCACTGATGCTGTGAATGTGCTTTTGGCAACTCTAAAATAGAAAGCAGTAACATCAGTGCAATAAAAGAGGACCAGTTCAGGACAGACAAGTGACAGAGAGCCACTACCACATAGCCTCATAGAATAGTTGTTAATAATGGATTAGAATCCTCTCTGAGGCTCTGAGCTAGGGCAGATAAAAATGATAACCAGTTTTGTGTCATATGCATGACGTAAACGCAGTTTGAGGTTGCACAATTAACAGCATTAAGTACCATAAAATACAGCAATATTTATAATTTACAGTATAGAATACTACTGTAAGCAGAAAACAAAAATGCTTTCATGAGGCTTTGAAAAAAGGTCTGTAAGGGAAACTTATTAAATATATTATAGGGTTTTTTTTTTTTATTTTAAAGTGAGAAAACAGTTATCAGAAGGCTGGGATTAAGAATGAACTATCTATTGGTAAATAACTCAGCCTTGAGGAATCACAGAGGAAGTGTACCTAGTGTAAAAGCAGCATCTCATGAAGTTTTGTGCCCACATTACAAAAAAAGGTGTTCCTTGGATGGGCATAAAGGGAAATCCCAACAGTCAAGCCAACTGAAGTGGCCATCTCTTCTTACTATTTTCAAATGGAGACAAACTTTGGAAGAGCGTCTACTGAAGAAGCACAAAACTAGATTGAATTGTTTTCAGGTAATGTGTCAGTTGCAGAATACCTTGGCTGCTGTAAGTAATATGATTAAACATAATTGGCAATAGCATATGGTTGTATCTAAGAGATTAACATTTGATATGCTTGTCATATATCATTTCTAATTTGCAATAATTTTTTTGAAACTTGTTATGAATATGTTCTCAGAATTTTTTTTAATGCTCACCCAAGAATATGATGCATTAAAAGGCTAAGACAGTTCTCACTGATACTTCCCAGAGTGTCAGAATGTATAATTTAGTAGGTTTTGCTAAAAATCAGGGAGTCTATGCAGCATCTCAGATGAGAGTTCTGAAATAAGGGATAATTCATTTTGGGTATCAGTATGGCTATATGAATTCTGCAGTGAATATAATGACTGCTATGCAGTATTATATGTCAAAGATTACCAATGAAGTCTTATTTCCTCTGCCTTATATTTTCTCTTTTCCATATTTGATTAAAAGCAAATTGAAAATAAATTATTTGCAATAAATACAGCAATTTTTAAAGAATGTTGACAGTCACTGTAATGTCTGCAAGATTGTGCAAATTTTCACCATGCTTCAACTTCATGGTTTGAAATCCCAAATTAAACTCTGTTAATAATAAATATAGGCTTGGAAATGGTAAAAATAGAATAAAAATGATATCTCAATATGACTTGGTAAGAATTTGGTTAAGGTCAAAGTCTTCTGCTGACTTCAGTGCAAGCAGAATTGCAATAATAATCTATGGAATACATCTGGCAAGTAGTGGTAGAGATCAGTACAATGCATTTTGTACAATGCTATTTATTTCCGTATTCAGGGTATTTGTGCAGCAAACTTAGTTTCTGCTCTTATTTTATTACTCTGATTTAACACATTTATTCTCATCAATGCTGTTACTCATAGATGGGCATTTATAATAATGCACATAAAGACTTCTTGTTCTAAGTTAACCTTCAAGCAGAAATCCTTTTAAACTTCAGAAGACAAAACTTAACTGTACAAAAGAGCATAAAGCATTTTTTAATGAGGACTAGATTATATTATGGTTCTGGTAGCAGTGCTTGAGTGATAATAGGAAATGGGTCATAACAATCATTCACAATTCCATTCTTTTCAGAAGTTTCTTTTTTAAATGCACTGAAGGCTGTAAGAGAGGATTATTTTAAAGAATTCTTGTACTGTTCATTTTCATAATAATCATTTACAGAATGAACTGCTTTGTACTCATTTTCTTGCACCTCTCTATAAAAATAAAATCCCAAAGTAAAGAAAAAAAAAAAGAGAGGCTATATTTTAAAATGTACTTTCATGTTTTCGAGGACTGAAACGTAATTCTTTTTAAATGTTCCACAGCACACATGACTTTGATTAAATGAATATGTAAATTTGTAATCTTTCCAACATTAGTATGTGGTAGTGGAAGGAAAAATCTCTAAAGGAAGAAACTCCTTGTAACTCTAGAGAGATTTAATATATTACCATGCTTAACATAAGAAAGTCTACCGATATTTGAATACAAATAGGTTTGCCATTACAATATAAACAAGGTGATGTTTATGATTTATTTTCATGTTGTGGTATGTATAAAGTGATTTGCAAAATCTGTGTAGTAGCTTGGTATTGACTTTGAGTGTAGGTGACTGATTCTTGGGGAAATACAAAATACATTTTCTTCATATATTGCCTCATTTGAGTTTGGGGTGGATAGTCAAAAATTATATTTTTTAGGTAATCATAAAGTGCAGATTTATCTAGGAAAGAAACTGGGTGATTAATTGCAAAAGGATCTTAAAAGACTGTAAGATTAAATGGCTGATAAAATTTAAAATGAGCAATTGTAGATCTGTGCATGTGATGGTGGAGACTGGATGAACACTTTTAATGTCGTGAGCTCTGGATACCCAGGACAGAAATGTTAGTTATGGTCCTTCCCAAATATGATAACCCAACTAAAATCCAAACCTCAAACCCCTTCTTCTATCCTAGAAATTATTAGGAAATGCACAGAGCACAGAAAAAGACTGACATGACCAGAAATTAGGAATGTCAAGCAGGAGTTACTCTTTCCGTGGGACAACCTTACAGGAAATAGGAATGTGGGGGATTTTACCCTCTTGAAACAAATGCTGGGGGGATGTAGTAGACGGGATATCTTGAGAGCAGCATCCACATCATGCAGGGCCACATCTTCAGCATGATCCAAAATGTCTCTGACCTTGGTAAATCTGTCAAGAACATCCTCAGATGCAATTGCCCAGGCTGGAGCTATGAAGACAGGCCACCCAAGTGTCTCTGCTGGAAAGGGACAGTGACAGAAGCGCACATTTAGAGCAGCTGTGTTGTGTGCATGAGCTGGAGGGGCCAGGCGGTGGCACTGGGATGCTGCACCACAGCAGAGGGAAGACAGAGGTGCTGATCACTTCACCCTGGTATCCAATAACAATCCAGTATAATTTGCTATCACTTTTGGCCCTGAAGTGGTCTAGATCAGTTGGACTAGATCCCTGTAGGTCCCTTCCAGCTGAACATTATTCTGTTCTGTCCTGATCTGGGCATTCCCATACTGCTCAGGTTTGAGGAAGGCTCCACTCCCAAAGTCTGTGGTAGTACAGATTAAGGACCTGCAGTAGTGACCTTCCTCTACTCTCCTTTCTGCTCAAATAGGAGAGTAGGAGATAAGCTCCTAGGGAGCAGGGGTCAGCACACCCAGCAATTGAAATGGGATAGGAATTTTCCCTTGTCCTCTTCTGGCTACTCTGGGACATGGGACACTGTGTAGAAGGCCACTTGTTCCAGTCAGTGTTGCTGGTCTTACAATTGGTTAGGTGGCAACATGTCTAAAATATTGTTGAGGTTTTTTGGTTTCCTATTGGTTTAACTGGGGCAGGAATTTTGTCACTTTTACTCTTCCCATTTTCTCCTTCATCCCCCTGGGAGAGAGTCAGCAGCTGTGGGGAGCTTAGCTGCCTATAGAGGTTAAACCACAACAGGTTTTTTTCGTAATCTATGGATTATATAATGAGTTATGTTATCTGAGAATGGAAAATTAGATTTATTCCAGTTAAAGTAAACTTTTGTTAAAACTTATAATATTCACTTTGCAGTAGGTTTCGAAGAGCCTGAGAGCAGAACATAAGGTGGAAAAATTGAGAAAATGTCAGGTGAAAAAAGAAACAGGGAGACATAAACAGGCCTTACAAAAGGAGTGTATACACTCAACACCAGCCCTTTTTAAAGATTTCTACTTCAGACTTGTTTGGGGAAGACCATATAGTGGTAGGTGATTTGATTTACAGCTTTGGGAATCTTGGTTAAAGAGCAGTGAATCAGCTGGTAAACTCACTATGAAGTTCATCTGCTTTTGAACGATTGGAAGGGTCACTTTCTGCTGCTTTTCGTGCCTTCTGGCCTTGGAATAGCACCTGAGATTATGAAACAGCTCAAGTGGTTTCTGTAATATCTCACTAACCTCAGTTCAGCCTGGAAACAGCCTTAGTATCATAGAATCACAGAATGGGTTAGGTTGGAAGAGACCTGAAAGATCACCTAGTTCCAACCTCCCTGCCATGGGCAGGGACACCTTCCCCTAGACCACACTCCTCAAAGCCCTGTTCAAAATGGCCTTGAAGCCTTTGAAGTGTCCTCTTCTTCTTTTTTTCTTTTTTTTCTTTTTTTTTTTTTTTTTTTTTTTTTTTTTTTTTTTTTTTTTCTTTTTTTTTTCTTTTTTTTTTCTTTTTTTTTTTTAATTTTCCTCTGAGCAAGAGAAATTGCTATCATATTGACAGGCAAATAAGACTGACAGCAGTTGTGCTTCAGAACAGGTTTGAAGCCCTTCTCACTTTTCTCTATATGCTTTTATTGCTTTGCATATTCAATACCTGATGTTTGAAGTTCTTGAAGTCTGAAAACCTTGCAAGTCTTTAATTGACTAAATTGGGTCTGTGCTGAAGACTCTTAGGGGTGAACCAGTTTCTTCCTTCACAGGTGCTGTCATGATAGTAGCAATTTGGGGTTGATGTTCACGTGTGCTGTGTACATGTCATCTTTTGTGTTCATTTTTCCAGTCTTTAGCTCGCCTGAGGGGTCACTATTCCCCGTGGAGAGTGAGGGGTCACTATTCCCCATGGAGACAATCGTGTATTTTGTGTCAACTTAACTGTCTGCCATAAATATTTTGCAGGCTTTAATTTTAAGAGAGAGGGAGAATTTAGTATTTTCCTTTGCATGTAGGTTGCAGGCAGCTTGCTGTGCCACCAATTGTGTACAAAAGTCTTTGCTGTTTTGATCCTGCTACATAGGATATATGCTTGAATGCAGTCAAATGTAGTAGGTATTTTCTTCTGGCTATTGCAGTTTGTTGAACACTAGTGTCCCTTATAATGGAATTGAATAGAATAAAAAATGTATTCAATTTCTTAATGCAATTTTACTCTAATTAGATGGGGAAGGAAAACAACTCTCTATAATTGTTTTACTACATAAATCTTTCATGACCAAAACAAATCCTTGAGCAAAGAAATACAGTCTTCCTTCCTCTTCTTCCTTCCCCTGCTGTCACTGTCGTTATCTTACCTTATGGTGTTGTTTTTTGAAGAGCCAAAGTAGTGAGTTTCAAAGGCAAAGAACAATAGACAATAAAAGAACGTTTCTTTTGTTTCACACACATAAAGCAGTTGTCTTCTGTAGTATGCAATTCCCTTAATAACTGGTCTTCATCTACTATATTGAGACAATTAATCATATAGATATTTCTGGGCTGCTTTTATACTAAATTAATAAAAGTCAGTGTTACAATGGACCTGTGATAACACCATTAAGAATGAAGTGAGACATTGTGAAATTGTGAAAAGTATGCACTGAATGATTTTCTAAATACATTTGTTCCCATACCACTTGATCACATACTTGGTGCTGGTGGACTTCAAGAATTGATTCTTGAAAATCCTGTCCTTTTAGGGTGCCAGAGTTCTACTGAGGAGATCAAAGGGATAGAGCTGAAGAATAGCATTTCTTCTCATTAATCTCTTCTCTAGTACATGACTGCAGCCTGATAAGATTATCAGGTTTAATAAAATCCAAACCAGAGAAATATTCCCAAACTGGAAAGAAAACATGATATAATTTTACACAAGCTTAAGAATATCAATAACCAGTAGATGGGACTACTGTGAATTGAATTGGAAACCATCTTTTAGAGTCCTGTCACTGTGGTAGATAAGCACCACATAAAATACAGCTTTAATATTTGAAACCTAGAAACACTGCAGCTCAAAGAGATTTTATTAAGGAAGCTGGAGTATTGCTTTGCTAGCTCACTTGAAAGTAGTTTATAGATACTTTTCATAATTATACTGTTCACATTAAAAGTAAAATTAGCCTTTAAAATACTCAGAAGAGACATTTGGAACTTAATAGTCAATGTCTATTAATCCAAAAGAATGTCTTGCTGGACATTCTGGTCTTGTGTGAACTATGGCAGAAGGAAATCTAATATTTACTTTAAAGTTTCTCATATCTGTCTTCTTCAGGACACAGTTTTCAGTGTCTAAAACTGGAACAAATTTGATACCTAACTGCTGTATGATGTCAGAAAATGTGTTTAGAAAAGCTGCAGGAGTTCCTACTAAGGGGAGCAAAAATGATCACAGAGATGTACTAAAGTAGAAAGCAGTTGCTGTCCTGCTTCCCACTACCCCACCCCTGCTGGATAAGAGAGGCCTCTTTCCTTCCAATACAGAATAAAACTCTAGAGAAAACCCTGAAAACTTCCATGGAATACAATTATTCAATAAATATGAGCAGTATTTGGGGATGAGGTCATGGGAATGAACATGACTCTCTTTGCTCCTGTAGAACTTCCATGGAGTTGTTGTTATCATCTGCCATATTTCAGGTAGTTTCCAGGGAGAAGGAAATGGGTTCAGAAGGCATCAGTTTTGGTGGACATAAATAGTGCTGTAGGAATGATGCAGATGTGTAAGATTCCTAAATATTGCCTTGGTCGTGAATGCATTTTTATAAAAGAATTTCAGGGATTGGAAACAAGTCACAGGCTATATTCATGGGAATTCGAATGTTGTGTTAGTGTTTTGCTCATTGAGATAGTATTACAGATCTGTTTTGTTTGCTGTAATCAGATTATATTAACCAAAATAGGTCCGTGAACACACTGCAGTGGGTTTTTAGGGAGAAGCAGTATATTTCACCGGCATGGTATATGTATATTTTCTGGATGTGGGATTAATGCCCTTGAATTATATTTTTTTCCTGAAACTTCAATAGTTGCAACAATTAAAGTCAGATTTTGAACTCATGAAGTGGAAAATGGTTGTTGTAAAAAGATGAAACTAATAAAGCAGTAGTAATTCATCCTGATTCCTAGCATAAGCTTTTGTTTTTACTGTGAGGACCAGGGCACAAACCATGTGCCATCTCGTGGCTTCTGTAGTCACTACACTTGGTTTGACAGAGGACAAGCGTTGGCTGAAATGTTGTTCATGCCCTTTCTTTTCAACTTGCACACAAGCCCTGGTTGAGAGGAGAAGTGGGAAAATGGGACTCTTTGTAGAGAGAAATAACGTTGTAGGATACTGAAAACCTATTGAGGTGAAGCATAGAAATTGGTTTTGGGTTTTTTTTTCCTCTCTTCATCCCATTTTTCCACCAGATGATGTCATCCTTGAAGCAATTTCCTATAATTGTTCATCACTCATCTAAATGTAAAGCTCTTTGCAATAGTGGAGTCAGCTCCTGCTTTTGTATTCTACTTGGCATTTGTAATTAAAACAATTAACACTGGCTACTGTGTCTTTTTGATAGAAGCTTTTAGCAGTGTATAAACAGAAGGTAACAACTTAACTGGGCCCATTGTTTCACTTAACTAGTTTCATTACAGACAATCACTTTTTTTTTAAATTCAAACAATATAACATCAGGTTTTACCTGGATTATGAAGAAAGGCAACATAGTTAGACGCCCTCCCCTCCAAAAAAGCAGAAAAATACCCAACAAAGAAACTTACAACAAAAACAAACCAACAAATTATTATTTTGCAGCCTTATGTCATATTTTAAGAATATTTTTGTCCTCCTTGTGATTAATTTTGCAGCATATATTAACAGTTTACCTATGCAAAGCTTCAAAGTATAATCTTCCATGGAGAATTAAAATGTTTTTCAACAGAAACATGGAATTACAGCTAGCAAGTCTCTGGAGCATTGGAGCCCAGGCAGGAGCAAATATGGAAAGTAGCATGGTATTTGTGTGATCAAGGGTTAACTGACAGATCAATTCATGTGTTAAAGAACACACCAGACCACTTTCTGCAGAGGACCTGCTGTTTCCAGGGGAAGGGGGGAGAGGAGGGCTCCCTTTGCTGTGATACCATCTGCAGCAGTGGGACTGCAGAGAGCACCGACAGAAGTAACACTTCAGAAAGCAAAACAGGATGGTAGATGGATGGAAGGAAGCAAGGCATGTGTAAGCATTTGCCTGGCAGGTTTATGATGGAATTGTGGCAGGTTACAGAGATTTCATACTTCCAAGACTTCTTACAGCAAATTTATAGTCTTACTGCTTGATATCATAGAATCATACCAATATAATGGAAACATATATACACATACACAAAATGTTGAATGAGAACTAAAGATCTACATATATTCATGCTTCTGTCAATGATCCTGTTATGTCAGATCAGAAGTGTAAAATAGGAGGATAAAGAAATGTTTTTTCTCTAGCTACACAAATACTTTTCAGAACTCAGAACTCTGTCTCATATGTGAAAAAAAAAACCAAAAAAAAAAAAAAAACCAAAAAAACAAACACATTTCCAGTCATTTAAACTATTGTGTGAGCACTGGCCAAGTCTGAGCATAGTTGAATGTATCTTGATTTCAGCTAGAATTTTGCACTGAAATTCCTTGACTCCATCTGATAACTTGACACCTTTGTGTGACTCCTTCAGCTAAATCTCTTTTGCATGTGCTTTGTATCAGATATTGCTAAACAAGAAGGCTGTGATTCTTTACATATTAATCCTGAAAAAACAGCAGCATGATTTGGCCTCTATGAGCAAATGCAATTTCCCTTTAAACTCTGCATTGAATTGAAACTAAGAATTAGCAACACACACTTCAGTGTGATACTTAATATTAGGAAAAAAAGTTCTGTTCCAGTGGTTATAATATCAGCTTTGAAATTTTAAAAGGGAGTCATACATTTACTGGGCAACAGAAAGGCAAACTTGCCTTTGCAAAAGTACAAAATGTAAAATATTGTATGAAATTATTAGAAGAAAAATTGGAAAGTATTTGAGTATATGAGATAAGTTTGAGTATTTGTTGTCCAGATCAGACCTCAGAAACTGGAGAGAAAGCCAAAAACCAAATTTCTTTGTGAGCACAAATATTAGAGGAAGAAGGAAAAAAAAAAAACAACAAACCCAAATGAAAAGCAACAAACTATAGAATTGTAGACATAAATGTATAAAGATTTCAAGCTCATATATTGATATTTAATCTTCATAGCATATATATATGCAGTCATTTATATTTTAGAGCCCTCCTCGGAAGGACTCCAGTCCACACTCCTGCTCAAAGATGAGTCAATTTTGATTTCATGGGCTGTTGTTGTGGACTTTGTCCAACCTGGCCTTGGAAACCTCCAAGGACTGAGACTGCACAGCCTCTCTGAAAATCTTGTTCCAATGGTTGCATTCCTGTAGTTGCTGACAGGATGACAGCTGTGTGATTTTAATTCAGATTTTTCTCCTTACAAATTTGATTCTCCGGTTTTGTCCAACTGGCCGCAGTTGAGCCCAGAGAAGAAAAAACAACTTTTGTGAGATTGATATTGAAAAAAAAAATCTTCAAAAAGACATCATTGTTCTGCCATTTTACATATCCCATTTATTTTGTGGAGTTTATCTTTAGGCCAGTTATTACTATCATTATTATCTTTTCTGATTTACTTAGCATTATCTTTTCTCTGTTGTTAATAAGTAAGGATTGATTTCACCCTTCCTTGGCCCAACCAACAGTGCTTTATTTAATGTGTATTAAATTATTATGTACACTTTTTTTTTCAGAAGATACTATGTAAATGCAAGTTATATTTAGCTCTTTTGCACATTTTCCTCTTTTTTCCCAACCACATGCTGTCAGCAGTTAACTTCCAAAACCCATCATTCTTGTTTCAAATCTTGCAGCCTGTGAAGGAACAAGTAACAAATATCCTAAATTTTAGAAAACTTGTTGAAGCCAAGTGAGGAAGTGTAGGAAACAAATCAGTAATTACCCAGTTTATTACTGAGAAAACATTTAAGAAGTTGATACATGTCTCTAAATTTCTTAGATATTTTTGAAAATATTTCTCCTACTGCAGCAGGTTTAGCAGTGTAGCAGGCAATTATAATTCAATGCCAAGTTATTTTACTGAAAACTACAAGTTGATCTCGCTTAACTTTTAATCTTTTTTTTTTTTTTTAGTGTGTGATTCTTGTAGTGCTCTTTATTCTGTACCGTGACCTTTTCAAGTATGCAATCACTTGCAAAGTTATTTAAATAATGTATCTGTTTCAGTCCTGGCTGATTGGCTGTACAATCACTGAACATTAACAAAGGAGATACCAGTTGGCATATGCAGGTAGTTATATATAAAATTAGATAAAATTGTTGTATTTCCAATGTTATGGAAAAACTGCGTATTCATTGAAACTGTTTCAGGAGCTGATAGACTAGTATGAACCTTAAATATTTACATATTTTGTTGACCCTTAAAAACAACCCTAGAAGACTCTTCAGAAGAGAGAGAAAAAAAGGGGGACTCATTAAAGTCACTTCTAAAATATATATAGAGCAAAGATACTGTTATTTACTAAAACCATCTAGGAGAGTGTCAGGGTTTATACTTTCAATCATGTGAAACTGCTCTTAATTATTAATTATACTTGATCAGTCCTTTTGCAAAATTTATTCAGATTTGTTGTGTCCATTATTTTGAGTACTACTTCAAGGCTGTCCTTTTAGATGTATTTGGTCAGAAAAACTTCAAAAGAAATTTAAGAATTGCTATATTAGCATTAAAAATAATCAAAGTTGTATTTAAATAAGGTTAATTTAAATGTAAATGCACTTAGCGTAAATTGAAATGTTAATAATGTGCTGTAATTCATTGACTGGGATCAAAAGAATTTAAAAATTACTTTTGCATCAGGTGTTAATTATTTAACAGTAACAAAAAAAACCCACTTAATTTGAAAAGTCTGGTCTTCAAAGCATTCTTAAATTTCTTCAGTGTAAAAAAGTTTGCTTGACATCATGGACAAATGTAATTTGTGTTCTACAAGTGAAGCTGATGAAATTTTCTGATGGGATTTTGTAGCTCTTGATTCCGTGTTGACAAGTAACCCTCAGAATTCTAAAAAAAAAGGGGAAAAAAGCCCCAACAACATGGAGCTGGTAAAATAAAACACCATAGAAGTGATAGCACCTACTACTTTTATAATGGCTTGTTTCTACCTGTCCAAAGCTCTGTGTCACTTGTAAGGGGGACACCATTCCATTGACCTGTTTCTCTTCCCTCCTCTCTCTCCTGCTACTGGAGATCCCAGTGTTGAGGATGCTTGCCAATGCTGGCATAAGGAATCTTGCTGGAGGCAGGACTGCTGGTGTATTGGCATACACTATCTCACACTCAGCACCTCTGTGGGCTTCAGGTGCTGCAGGCAGGGTCACTGTCCCTAGGATATCACTGCACCTTGTGAAGATTTTTGCTGTAGCAAGGACTCTGCTCTGAGAGAGACTGGGTTTGACTTAAGCTTTGTCTTGGCCTCATTAATTGTGTCTTGAAGAACTGGGAAACAGCCCAAAGCAGCTCCTGCAGAGCACTTGGCTCCATGGAAGAACAATGTCATGCCACCTTCCCTGTGCCCTTCTGCAGCTTGCCCTTTGGCAGTGGGGTTTAATCCGGATGCACAAAGGCACTCCAGGCAGAAGGACACAGGGAGGCAGTGCCAGGCAATTATTGTGCCTCAGATTTCAGCAGTATCTCCTTCTAATGATGCCTGAGCTATGTAGAAAATCTCAAAGGCACAACTCAGACTTACATCTCTTGTTTTGTTCTATATTTGTTGAAGTTAGCTCTTAATGCCTGCTACTGCAGAGACTTCTCCAGTACAGGCTCATTGAATGAAGTGGCTTTGTTTGGAAACCCATATGCACTTTCTTACTGCTTTTGTTTGGTACTAACAGCACAATAAATTGAAATCTGATGTTGTCATTAAGAGTATTCGGTGGGGGAAATGGTGTCATCAGTCAAGTGACAATAGTTACAATAGCGTGGGCTCATCTTAGGATGAGTTGTATCATGACCCTTCTACTCAACGTCCCTGACCAGCTGGAGCTCCACCTGGGAATGGGTGAGGAGGAGACCACCAGCTTATGGGTCAGGATTAAAGGCAGAGCAGGGACAGGTGGCATCATAGTGGGGGTCTGCTACAGGTCACCCAAACAGGAATATGAAGCAGATGAGTCTCTCTGTAGACAGTGGATCAGTCTCAGATTCACAGGCCCTGGTCCTCATAGGGGACTTCACCTTGATATCTGTTGGAGGAACAACGTAGCAAGGCATTACCATTCCAGGAAATTACTGGAATGCATTAATGGTAACTTCCTTCTCCAAGTGAGAGATGAAACAATGAGGAGAGGTGCTGTCCTGAACAACTGTGGGAAAGTGGGGCATATGGAGCTCAAGGGCAGCCCGGGCTGCAGTGATCAGGAAGTGTAGGAGTTCAAGAACCTTGAGCAAGGAGGACACACAGTAGGCTCACTACCCTGGAATTCAGGAGAGCAGACTTTGGTCTCCTCAGGGTCCTGCTTGGTAGCATACCGTGGGATAAATCCCTGGAGAGAGGAGGGGCCCAAGAGAGCCGATTGATACTCAAGGATCACTTCCTCCATATTCAGGAGTGATGTATTCCAACAAAGATGAAGTTAGCCATAAATGCCTAGAGGCCTGCATGGATGAACAATGAGATCATGGGCAAACTAAAACCAAAAAAAGAATTCTACAGATGGTGGAAGCAAGAACATGTAGCCTGGGAGGAATACAGAGAGATTGTCCAAGCAGCCAGAGATCAGATTAGTAGAGCTAAAGAATTTACAGAATTATATCTGGCCAGGGATGTCAGGGGGACAATAAAAGCTTCTAATGGTACACCGGTAATAAAAGGAATACTAGGGAAAATGTGGGCTCTCTCCAGAAGGAAACCAAGATACCCAGAATATAGAGAAGACAGAGGTACTCAATGACTTCTTTGCTTCAAACATCACTGCAAGTGTTCCAGCAATGCCACCCAAGTCACATAAGTTGCAGAACTCCATGGAACCTGATTA
Organism: Pycnonotus jocosus; assembly: GCA_013400435.1. Lineage (NCBI taxonomy): Eukaryota > Metazoa > Chordata > Aves > Passeriformes > Pycnonotidae > Pycnonotus > Pycnonotus jocosus. The sequence goes on along the minus strand of VWYP01004868.1, from coordinate 784,964 downwards.
GATACATCCCCAGATTCTGAAAGAAATGGTGGATGAAGCTGCTAAGCCACTCTTCATCATATTTGAGAAGTCTTGGCAGCCTAGTGAAGTTTCCACTGATTGGAAAAGCAGAAATATACCCCCTACTTTTAGAAAGGGACAAAAGGAAGAGCTAGGGATCTGCTTGATGGCCAGTCTCACTTCTGTGCCTGGCAAGGGAGCAGTTGAGTATTGTTGTTTCCATGAGAATCGTTCACCTCTTTCTTGCACCCCTGTCATGTTACTGTTCGTTTTCTTTGCTCATTGCTATTTCCAGCAAATTGTTGTTCTCTCAACCTGTGATCTTTACCTTTTCATGCCTCGAGCTCTCCTCTCCATCTTGCCATAGGCAAAAGGGGAGAGGGGGAGCAAGTGGCACATAGTTTGAAGAGGCTCAGTGGGAGCACTAAATTAAGGAGTATTTTTCCTAAACCACAGCAGCTGGGGTCAACAGGTCAATGTCCAAATGGAGAGCACTGATGAGTGGCATTCCTCAGGGACTGGCATCAGGATCAATGCTGTGTAACATCTTTTGTGGGTGACATGGACAGTGGGATTGAGGGCACCCTCAGCAAGCCTGTTGACACCAAGCTGAGTGATGTGGTCAACACACTGGAGGGAAGGGATGCCATCCAGAGGCACCTGGACAGACTTGAGAGATGAACTTATATGAACCTCATGAAGCTCAACAAGGCCAAGTGAAAAGTCCTGCACATGGCTTGGGTCAATCCTGACTACCAGTACGGGCTGGGAGGAGAATTGGGATTGAGAGCAGTCCTGGAGAGAAATAGTCAGGGGTGTTGGTGGATGAGAAGCTCAACATGTCTCAGCAGTGTGCACTCACAAGCCCGGAAGTCAACCATATCGTGGGCTGCACCCAAAGCAGCATTGGCACCAGGGGCAGGGACTCTGCAGCTCTAGTGGGACCCTCACCTGGAGTGTTGTGTCCAGGTGTGGGACCCCCCACATGAGAAGGATATGGATGTGTTGGAGAAAGTCTGGAGAAGGCCACAAAGATGGTTAGAGGGCTGGAGAACCTCTCCAATGAGGACAGTTTAAGATAGTTGAAGTTGTTCATCCTGGAAAAGAGAAGGCTCTGGGAAAAACTTATGGCATCTTCCAGTACCAAAAGGGAGCCTATAAGAAAGATGGGAATGAACTTTATGGCAGGGCCTGTTCTGGTAAGACAAGGGATAATGGCTTTAAACAGAAAGAGGGCAGATTTGGATTGGGTATTAGGAGGAAATCCTTCATTGTCAGGGTGGTGAGGCACTGGAACAGTTTGCCTAGAGAACCTGTGGATGCCACATTCCTGGTAGTGTTCAAGGCCAGATTGAAGAGGCCTCTGGTCCAGTGGAAGGCTCCCTGCCCATGGCAGAGGGGTTGGAATTAGATGATCTAGTCCCTTCCACCCAAAACATTATAGGATACTGTGATTCTAAGGGGATTAGATAATGTGCACTTAATGGTAACCTCCAAAAAAAGTTCTATTTTAAAGACTGTAAAAGGACTAATATGTTTTACATTTAATCCACGTTTATTTATTTGCTGTGTTCATTATTATGTACTTTACCTCATTACTCTTAATTTCAACAAGAATATAATAAATGAAAGTCTGTGATAATTGTGTCGATACTGTCATTAAGATACTTTGGACTGTCACAGGACAGGGATGAGAAGGAAAATCCAAGGCCCATTAAATTGTGAATCCTGGTTTCTTTAATGAAGTACAAAAATTAATTAACATAAATTTGCTAGATCCACTCACAGATACACTGGTGGCTTGTTTCTACTTTACAGCACCATTCAAGCTGTACTTGAAAGTGTCTTGGCTAGCATATCTTCTTTTTAATATGTTTACCAACTCTCAGGTGGATACTGAAGCATTTTGTAACTGAACTGCTAACAGTTTACATTAGAGACTCTCTTAGTGAAGGTCTGAAAATGTATTCCTTGGTACCTGAAATATCTAAATGAGAGCAAGAAGAAGGAGGAGGCTTGGAAGTGCCTTTTTCTTATGACAGAAATATTTATAATAGTAAAAAAACAATAAAATGTGTTACAATGTCTCAGCCAGAGGGATGGAAGTATAATCAGAAGCTTGAATATTAGAGGCTGAAACGAAAGATGTGGAGAGTGAAGAAGGGAAAGTGAAGCTGGAAGAGAGCAGAACTAGTTGGAGCAGCTGCCATGAGGACAAAGAAACCTGTACCTCATGCAGCACTGTCTGGGAATCTGAATCAAGTGGATGTAGAAAAGAGTCAACATTTCTTTTTGTATTACTGATGTTATAGCAAAAATATGTGTGTGTATATATATATATATATATATAGGGAATGTTTAAGTGTACTTCAAGGAAAAACTCCAATTGAGATAAATTATAGACTTAGTAAAAACCAAAGTTACTTAAGTGGAGAAAGTAATTATAATTATTACATCATAGCTGTTACAGCTGAATTTGATATTGTCATGGTTTAACTCCAGTCAGCAGCTCAGCCCCATGCAGCCACTCACTTGCTCCCCTCACTGGGATCGGGGAGAGAACTGGAAAGGTCAAAGTGAGAAAACTCATGGCTGAAATAAAGACAGTTTAGCTGGTAAATCAAACGCTGCTTGTGCAAGCAAAACAAAACAAGGAATTCATGCACCACTTCCCATGGTCAGGCAGTTGTTCAGCCATCCCTAGGACAACAGTCCATCACACTTAATGGGAACTTGGGAAGAAAAGCATCATCACTCCAAATGTCCCCCACTTCCTCCTTCTCCCCTGACTCTCCCTGCAGAGCATGATGCCCTGTGGTCTGGAATATCCCTTGGGTCAGTGAGGGTCAGCTATCCCATCTGTGTCCCCTCCCAACTCCTTGTGCACCCCCAGCCCCCTCGTTGGTGGGGTGAGGAGCAGAAAAGCCCTCAGCTCTGTGTGAGCACTGCTCAACAGTAATGAACCATCCTTGTGTTACCAACACTGTTTCCAGCACAAATCCAAAACACATCTCTGTACCAGCTCCTATGAAGAAAATGAACTCTTGCCCAGCTAAAACCAGCAAAGGTAGGCAGAACTGATAACATCTTTTACTATTAGAATGGCTTGATTCTGTCTGTACAAACATTTTTCAGTAAGTAACTTTGAAAAATTTTAAACGTTAAACTAAAATTTTCCATGTTCTGTGTCTGCCTCAAGCTAGCTGATCTGGCCATTTTTTATCCATAATAATTTAATAATTTATGGACTGATATTTCTGTATTCCTGACATTCCAGCACTTCCAGAAGAGCTAGATTATTTTCTTTAATGGTGGTGCTTTTTAAAATGCAAACAAATTTGGCTGAGTTACAATCCAGAATTCACAAAGGCTCTCCATATATTTGCTAGAGATAATAATTAAGTCTTCAAAGAGCTATTTTTTCTTGCACATGCTGAACGTTCTTACTGCTCCCACTGCTAACCAAAGTGCATGGGTATTATTTTCCCAGGGATTAAGCATGATTAGCTTAAAGATGAAGTTAGCCTTTTGCCATAACAAGTCACTCCATCCTTGGATGTGTATGTTTGTTGGAACTGAAAGCACAGAGTCTTTCTGTTCTATGCCCCAGTATAATAAGTCTGACTGAGGAACAGGCTGTATGAGTTTGGGAACAGCTCTGTGTCAACACAGCCACACTTTGGGTTGGAGTAGCTTTAAAACTGGGCATTAGTGGTTATATGAATCCATCTGTCTTGATGGGTTCTGTGAAAGACAGGATAAGTAAAGTGCAGCTGGGAATCAGGCCAGGAGAGAGGAAGCATAATGGCTCACATAACAAACTCTAGGGCAAATTTGAGCACAGGAGAATAAGAAAAGACCAATGAACAAAACAAACAAACCCAAACTGAAAACCTAAACTCGCTTTCACACTAATTTTGGATGTTTGATTTATTCATGCTTGATAATTCAGGATTTGCTCAGCCTTGTAAAGCAGGTGAAGTGTATGAGAAAATTAATGTTGACATCAGATGCATTTTTGGTGGTTTTTTGATCTTGTTGCAAATTAGACCCAAGGCTTTCAACTTCAATAGTGAGAAAACTAGGCATATGCAATGACCACAGGTGATAATGTTATTTTAAATGGCTTCCCTAGTGAAACATAAAAACACTTTGTCAGAAGAGCTGGTCAAAGTCAGCAGTCACAGGAATAAGTAAGTTATTTCAACCATAAGATCTCGATTGTCTGTACACACTGTTGTGCTGCAGATGAGACATTAGTCATGAAAACAGTTTCATCCAGATAACCCCCATATAATTCCAAAGGAGAATAGAAAAAAAATTGTATTCTTTGCTGTTCCTAAGATATCACAAATTATATCTTTTCTTCAGACCAAGGAATATGCTTTGCCCAGTTAAACAGTAGGTGCATATGACATTCCATATGGGTAAGTGACTTTAATGATCATTCTGGAAAGCTTAATCAGATGACAAATATAACATCTGTTTACATATCTCCATTGGAGATAACTAACATTCTTCTCAAAGTCACCCTCAGGGTCTGGGGAGATAATCGTGGTTCATTACTGGAGAAACTGGGGATTATTCTTTTTGTAGTTAACATCAATAACTACAGAGTTGCAAAAAGTCTAGTAAAATATGGAAATTACCACAATCACAATGATTTAGAATCTGATGCGATCTGACTGCAATAAAGATAGGAATACTAAGAACCAGATTCTGAACTGCTTTTTGACTATTTAAATACGATGTTTATTTGCATATGGGCAGGGAGACAGCGCTTTAAGTCTCTGTATCTTCTGATCAGTTGTATCCAGTGCAGTGCATACATGCTAAAGTATAGATGAGTGCATTGTTCAGTGTCCAGCCCAGTTTTTTTCTGGTCATTGTGTCACTCAGCCATTTGTAGACAGGATTAAAGTCAGAGCAAATAGGGACCTTTCCTCAATGAATAAATTTTGCTTATTATGAATCGACTAAGTGGACTAAAATGTACAACCCACTTTTTAGATTCAAACAATGAGAGGAAATTAATTACTTTTCAGGACTGAAGCTTAATTGGATCTGAATTGTTGTCTTTTGAATGCTATGATATATTTACATTTTACAGATGGATTGACAGCTTTTGTGAGGAAAAAAATGTAATTGAAAATAATTGACACATTGGCAGTGTTGGCTAGCTGGTGAGCATGGCGAACATTTCTCTTACAGGTTAGTTCAATTAAAATACTACAGTCCCAGAAAAAACCACATGTGCTATTTATTCAGCTTTTTGCTGTATTTGAGCCCACTGGTTTATGTTGAGCCCCCTAGGTCACTTACAAGTAAGGTTCTCTCTCTGTGATGACTTTTGTGATGACTGGAACTGGCTGTTAAGGTCCTACTATCAAAATTCTTTCATGTATCCTGATATGCACCAATTCCAAAGCACTCCAGACTTGTAGGTTTGGGTTTTTTTACAGTTTTCCAGATGTTTGACAGTCAAAGTAAAGAGGTGTGAACATTGCAGATGAGATTTATAAAGTAATACTTTGTTTTAAGCTACACTGGCACCCAGTTCCTTCCCTCAACAGATGAATATCCTAATCAGCCAGCCACATCCTATACAGCCATTTCTTACTTCCATGCTGGTCCCACACTGAGAGCAGAGCTCTGCCACAAAGTTTTTCAAGGGGTTGCATGGGGGTGAATGCCATTCATGAATTGGCTGCAGAGATGGAACAGGTGGTCCTGGTGAGCACCAAGTTGACCATGAACCTGCCTTGCAGCAAAAGAGGCCAAGACTCCCCTAGGCTGCTCTGAGCTGAGCCAGCAGGTTGAGGGAGGTGATCCTGCCCCTCTAGTTAGTAGTGGTTCCTTTCCAGCCCAACTATTCCATGATTCTGTGAACTGGGTCTACTTGAAACCATGTGCACTGTCCTTGGGTTGCTGACAGGAGTAAGCAGAAAAGCATGGCAGCTCAACTGGAGCAGGTTTTTTTCGATTGGTAAGTAGGGAGGCTACCAGAAAATGTATTTTTGACTGCCCTTGAACTACTTGTTAATGTCAGTAGATTTTGCTGAATGGTTTTTAATCTGGAAAAGGTTCTGGAGGTGGCTAATATAATCTTATAGGGAGAGGTTTAAAAAAAAGACAGTTACACATCCCGTATGTTGATTAACTGTCCATGTAGACACACGGAAAACAAAGGTGTTTGCTTGACCATTTCTCCTTATACAGTGGGGAAGAGTCAGGTTGGTCACTTCAGTTTGGAGGTGAAGTTCAAAGTAAATGTCATGGAATTTATTGATGTTACATGTTTTACCTGAAGAAGTATAGTAGATCCCAGATGTTGTGTGGTAGCATTTAAAAAGTCTATAATGATGAATCAACATAATGATTGGTTTTATTTTGTTTTGTTGTTGTTGTTGTTTTGGGGTTTTTTTCTGTCAAAACTAGAATGTATCTTGCAGTATTTATGTCTGTGTTTTGATGCTCAGACAATGGAAGAACATGCAACAACTTTCAGTCTACCTATTAGCAAAGTGATTAGGGTTGGACTCAAATTCTGGAAGGTGTGTTTGGGAATGGGGGAATCAATATCAAGTGTTTTCAGCCTTAGTTTAGAAGTGATAAAGATCATCAAGTCCTGGATTTATTTATTTATTTATTTGTGTACTTATTTATTTTTAGGAGTAATATTTATAGTCTGAGAGTTCTGGTATTCATCTGCTCTCTTCCATTACACATTTAAGTTAAAGTCACAAACAATTCCATCCATAATAAATTGTTGTCAGCCGAAATGAATCTAGATCAGGTTCAGGGAATAAGTACCTGATTGCTAGGTTATTGCTGTCATTACTGACCAAGTTAAAATCAGCTAAGATGAGCTTAGACAAGACATCATGCACTCACTGTCAGGCTTTTCTTACTAAGGGAAAGATAATTTTTTTTTGCCTGTGTTGTATCCATTTTGCTTTGAAAACAGGCATCTCAGCACAGAGGGTCTCACTGCTGTTGGCCAGGATTATCTGTTTTTGATGGTCAGCTTGGTCAGGATACTGGACCAAGATACTCTGAAGAGTGGAAAGGCTTGTTTTTAGGTCAAGATCTGTTGATCTTGTGAATCTGTTGAGTCACATCCAGAGTAAGCTCAAGACAGTCTGTTAGACTCCATGGACACCTTACCTTGGGTGTCTCAATATATGGAAAATGTATATCTGTTGTGGAAAATAAATTCTACTCCCAGTAGTTTTCTAAGCATAGCTTTTATTTTGCTTTCCTTTTTTTAACAGGTAAATCAAATACAATCTGAGTCATGGTGTGTATTTTGTGTTAGCTGAAGCAGAAGACAGCTTATTTCAGTAGGGGCAAAATATTAACTTCTAATATTGATTTAGTATGAACCTCTGTTTTAATTGGGCATGTAGATTACTTTTGGATGGCAAATACATATATATTGGCAAAACTCTGCTGACAGATCTTTATAAAAGATTTCTGTTCAAAGAAAATTGAATCTCAAATGTCTTAGAAGAGAAAAATAATGAAGATAACTGAAAGTCATAGAAGACATTCAATAGAGAAGTTATTTGCATGGCTTTATGTAGATAATTGGTTTTTGAATTTTGCTGCCAAAATTCCAGCTGTAACATAAGTTATTTTATGCCTGTAAAAGTTTTGTGAATTATTTTGTTGTGAGGTGATAAAAATCTCTGAATATTGTCTAAATCTACCCGGGTTACTTTCAACTTGGAACACAAAGTTTGTAACTCGCAAGTATGCATGTATGTCCTCAGATATCACAGAAAACACAGAAGCAGCATTGAGGAGCACAGTCAGTGCAGGGAGCTGGGTGTGGAGCTTCTGATGGAGCTGCAGGTTGAGCTCTGAGGGCAGGGGCTTGAGCCAAGAGTGTTAACAGCTGAGCCTTCACACTACAAAGGGCACCCGTAGCCTATCCCAGTGACTGGACACACCAGGAGCCAATGACTCCAGATTTCCCAGCATTTAGATTGTGAGAGGGTAAAAGCCCAGGGGTTACACTGTTTGGGGTCCTGAAAGCTACCAGCTCAGGCTGTTATTTTGTTGTTTATTGCACCAAGATTAAATTGTTTTAAGGCTCTGGATATCTGAGACAGTGCTATGAGGAACCGGTAAGGAAATCTGGTGTGGCTGTCTGGGTGTAGGAGTGTGCTGCTGCGAAGTTTCAGCTAAGGTGGAGCAAGTGTGACTGTCTGAATCACTCTTAAATGTGAAGTTTCCTTAGCAGCAGGTCCTTTAGGATCTGTGTTTGTACTCTTGATTCCCTGATGCCTTAAATTTGTGAGCCATGACTGGGCAGAACATAGCTGTAGTGGAGACTGTATGCTGCAGGGCAGTCCTGGTGCTGAGACTGGTGGCCCCAGACTGGGCTGAAATGGGGTCTGGGGGTGAGGGTAGCACATGGAGATGTGGACAGGGACAATCAGCCTCACAGTGCCCTCAGGGCCCTGACACTCCTGCTGCTTTTAGTTTGTTAGTTATAGGTGCATTGGCCCACAAACTCTGCAAACAATAAAAGATTTAGAAAACTTGCAATTAAACCCTCAACTCTGGCAAACAAATACTTTGTCTACAAACTTCAAACACCTAATCCCATGATAACCTACTAACAGCTGCCAAAAGTTGTTGACAACAAATGTATTATTTCTTTTCTGAAAGAGAATGGACCATTAGTATTTAATGCAATTTGGTGGTTTCTTTTGCCATGTTGGATGTCCTAGGATAATGAGTATGAAGCTAATTTATTTTGGATTTCTCTTTTTTATCATTTCTTCAGTTTTCTTACATTCGGCTTGTTGGCAGATATGAAGTGTGAATTTTCCAGACTGAAATAGTTGGTCTTCACCTGCCAAGATCTGCAGTTAGTGTTATTTTAAAAGCAGTTGGGAGGAAACGGTCAGGTAAGCAAGACTGAGCTGACTCTAGTTAGTTTTGGAAATATGAAAGAATTGTCCCTTCTACCAAACAATTAGCTTCATTTACATAAAAGTAATTTTCTCATGTGATTTATATTTTCTGGGTGTTTCAATCAGAGAGACCAAAGACTGACTGACCAGTCAAACATCAAAAGATGTGCTAGGGGACATTTGTTGAGCAAAGAAACATTTGCAGCACTTCTGTAAGCATTTGTGGTTTTAATAAACTGAGAAACTTGTTGTGGATCACTTTCTTGGTAAATTTTTTTTTCTAACATCTGATCACATTTTCATTTCTGCAGCTTGTGTTAAATGGTCCTTGCCTTTTGCTCTGAAGTTTAGCTTCTCTGTAACCATAAATTTAAGATGATGGTCAGCTGGATTTACCCCTTAGCACCTTTTCTAGCTCAAATGATATCACATGCTCCAGTCCATTGACCCTCTATCCACTTGACTCCAGTTTGTTCATCTCTCTTTTTCTGCCCAAAAGAAACACAGCATTTCAGAGGTGTTTTCATAATTGTCAGCAAAGTGAAGAGTCACTTTCCTTGATGTCCTTCTTATACTCTCACTAATGCAGTTTATGCATTATGGTTTACCTTAAGTTTATATGGTTTATAAAGTTTATATGGTTTACCTTAATTGCTGTGAGGACACACTGCTGTTTCCTGTTCAACTTGTCCATCAGGCCCTCAGTCTCTTCTCTGCAAGGCTGCTTCCAGCCAGCTCTGTTGCATGGGAGCATTCCTCCCAAGGTTCCAGATTTCAGATTTCCTTCCTTGAACTTCATTAAGGTTCTTCAAGTGTATTTCTCCAATTCATCAGGATTCCTATGAATGACAGAGATTCTGATCAGTAGATCAAGGCTCCCTACAGGCTATGAACTGTGAACTTTTTGCTTTGATTTGTTCTGTAACCATCTCACAGACTGAATTTAAGAAGCCCACCTTTTAGTTCCCCAGATCCTCCTCTTACCCCTCTTGAAGATGGATACGATATTTGTATTTTTCAGTTATCAAGGCTCCTCCTGACACCATACCCTTCAACAACTAGAAAAGTCTCACTACAATGTTGGCAAGTTTTACGAGCACTTTTGGATACCTCCCATCCAGTTCTATGGACTTTTGTGCATCCAATTTACCTAAGTAAATTCATACTCTTGTGTTGTGGGAGGCACCTCCAGCCCTGGACTCTACTGGTCATTGTAGGGTCTGGGGAAACTGGAGAGCAGACCTTGCCTATAAACACTGAGAAAGCAAAGTCACTTTACAACAAAGGCTGTTCCATGTCTTTGTCACTATATCCCCACATTTCTATTTCCCTTCCTTGTGTTGCTGGTGTACCTATGGAAAGCTTTTTTGTTACCCTTCATGTCCAGCTCCAGCTTTGATTTCAGTAGCACTCCAGTAGCTCTCTTTCTAGAGAATAGCTTTTACTGTAAGTAACGCTGCATGCTCAGTTTCACTACTCTGAAATACTTTCTGAAAAGCACTAAGTAATAGTTCCTTATTTCTTCCTAATCCTAAATTTTCATTGGACTCTTCCTCTAAAACTTTCTTTACTGCCTTCACAAGTCTCTACATTTGTTAGCTGAATGTGATCTGGAGCACAGTTGTTGATAAATGCTTTTTTTGCCCCCTGTTATCATTTTTTGCAATCATTATATCTATTTAAGAACATATTTAGAAACAGTTATTTTGGCATAAAAGCAATTTACTAATCAGTCATTAGTCAGAAGGGAACAAAATTATGTCTGATTGAAATGGAAGATGAACATGTCATCATGAACTAGTTAAAAATATACTTTCACATTTGACTGAAGTTTTATTTTTAATAAAGACTCATGAACTGTGTTTGGTGGCACTGAGACAAAAATTCAGGAAAAGTTTTGTCCACTCTTCCAGAGATCTCTTCCAATGGCAATGTTTATTTTTCCTGATACAATCCAATCCATGTTATTTTATTTATTTTCATCTCCTGAGCTATATTTATATATACATTATAGAAGAATTATAACCGTAACTTCCAACAAGGCTGCCAATTTAAGTTTTGTCTTAGCTACAGTGACCAAATTCCATGAATTAACAATTCACTTCAGAGAAACATTTCTTCTTTACTATAGTAATTGCTTACAATATTTTTCCATTTCTTTCTTTGAGACAACTAACATTGTTCTGTTTATGGAATTCAAGTAACATATACATATATATGATTTATGTACATAAAATGAAATCCTTTGTATAAATTAAGACACTGGTGAATCATACTCTTAAGAAACAGTACAGAGAAGAAAAGCCATGGAGTATTGCTGTAATATACTTAGGAACAATGTAAATTAATGTTAGTGAAATCAAACCAGACACAAAGTCTAACACATACGAAAAGGGGGTAAAAAATTCAATAGCATAGTATGGTATCAATACCATATTCTTTACTGAATGATAAAGAGATTGAGTTTTAAGGTGTACCATTTTATGTTAAAAAACTCAAATTGCACAAAAGTTCTCTTAAATTAATCCTGACATACTCCAGGACATTGATGAAATTAATAGAGTTTGCCAAGAATGGTCTTGCAAAGAGCCCCCAAGTGTGTGGACTGTTTTTATAAACTTGTATTACCAGTATTCCAGGGGTTATTAATTTTGTTTGTTTGTTTCTGTTTTGTTTTTGTCATAGTGTTCTGGTACTAATCTGTCACTAACAGCTTGCTATCACACAAACCTGCAAAGGTCTAATCCTCTTTAGTCTGCATAAAGTTGGAAGAAAAAAAATCAAATGCTTATGGGATGGAGCCAACCTATGAGAGACTAGTTAATAGACCGAAAAAACAGACTAGAAAACCCTAGGAACATTTCATTGTAAATTGATGATTACTGAGAGGGATAAAGAATGATCTGAAGTAAAACTAAAGAATAAAAATAAATGGATGAAAACAAGGAGATGGAAGTTGAAAGTAACTCAGGCAAGAGTTTCTCAGAGCAAGAGCTATTTGACCAAAGAACAGCTTTGTTTAGCTAAACGTTGGAATTTATTTTAATAAATGATGCAAAGCCAAACAAAAGCCTTGCAATACACATTGTCAGTGCATGACTACTCAACTGTTCTTTGATTTGCCCTTACATCTCCTTTAGGAATGCGGACTGTAGTTCTATGAAATCAACCTTTTGTCTTCCACCCTGTGTCCTTATATCCTATAACCTTGTCTCTAAGCTGGAGAGATGTGGGTTTGACAGATGAACCACTCGCTGAATGAGGAGTTGATTGGCAGGTCACACTCAAAGAGTTGTGGTCAATGGCTCAATGTCCAGCTGGAGAGCAGTGACGAGTGGTGTCTTCAGGGGTCAGTCTTCAGCACTGTCCTTGTTGGTGACATGGCCAGAGGATTCAGGTGCACCCTCAGCAAGCCTGTTGATGACCCCAGCTGTGTGGTGTGGTAGTCATGCTGGAGGAAAGAGTTGCCAGAGGGACCTTGACAGGATTGAGAGGTGGGTCTCTAAATTCCTGAAGTTCAGCAAGGCCAAGCGAAAGGTCCTGCACATGGATTGTGACAATCTCAAGTATCAGTACAGGCTGGGAAGAGAACTGGGACTGAGAGCAGTCCTGGGGAGAAATATTTGGGAGTGATGGTGGATGAGAAGCTCAAAATCTCTTGGCAATGTGGACTCACAGCCCACAAAGCCAACTATATCCTAGGCTGCATCCACAGCAGTGTGAGCAGCAGGACCAAGGAGGGGATTGTCTCTCCCCCCACTCTGCTCTAGTTAGATCCCACCTGGAGTGGGGCCCCCAACACAAGAAAGAATGGATATGTTGGAACAAGAACAGAGGACAGCCGCTAAGTTAGTCAGGGAACTGGTGCACCTCTGCTATGAATGCAGGCTGTGAGAGTTAGTGCTGCTCATAATGGAAAAGAGAAGGCTTCAGGGAAACCTTATAGTAGCTTTCCAGGACCTGAAGGGGTGCAAGAAGGATGGACAGGGACTTTCCACATGGGTATGTAGTGATAGAACAAGGGGAATGGTCTTAAGATGAAGGAGGGCAGATTTAGATTAGATAGGGTGAAGAAATTCTTTACTGTGCGGAACTGGGGCAAGTTGCGCAGAGAGCTTGTGGATGCTGCGTGGTGGGAGTGTTAAAAGCCAGGATGGATGGGGCTTTGAGCAAAGTCTAGTGGAGGGTGTCTCTGCCTATGGCAGAGGAGTTGAACCTAGATGATTTTTAAGGTTCCTTTCCATTCTAATAATTCGATAATTCTGATTCTTTAAGTTGTCAAGGCTTCAATTTCAGATTGCTCATTTCTTCTGGCCTTATTTCTTCCAATCATGTTTGCCATCTGAAATTAGAAAATTTCTGAGATTTCTACCAAAAGGAGAAAGAGGGCAGATTTGTTTGAATTACCTAAATGTAATTTGCCACTTGACAATAAATAATAATTTTTTACTTCAGAAGCTAATGTGCTTTCTTTGTGGTCCTGTTATGTAGAACAGATTATTTTCCTCATACAGAAAGTGGTTCCAGGAGAATTCATGTGTTTTGTAATTGAGGGCTTCTTTCCTGGATTTCTTATGTTAAAAAAAAAAAAACAAAACAGCCTCACAATTAGGTCTTCTCTTCCTAAAGCTAAGTAGCTATGAATAGCAGCTGCGTTTATATAGATTTTTTTCTGGAGAAACTACTTTTTATCTTAGCTATTAGCTTGCTTTCCTTTATTTGTGCAGTGCTAGCCTGAGAATTTTGGCTGATTTGACCTGCTGTACAACAGACTCTAGAATTCTACCTTGTCTATCCTGCATTAAGCTCAAAAATGTCTTCAAAACGGAGAGCAATAGGTCCAGCCTTTGAGGTCACTTGGTGTAGATAAAATGTAATGTTATTATTGAGGCTCCAAATAATGCTAATAGCTTGGGTTTACTCTTCCAAGTAATGAAGACAGTTTAGAGAAACTGTGTATATTGGTAAAGCTATTTTCATTATAGGGCCACCAGGGATTCATCTTCCAAATCACCCTTGTTTCAGGGACTGTCCCTGTCATATAAATGCATAGCACATTGACCTGTATGAATTCCTTTGCAAAAATGTGCTAGTATATTTCTGTTTGGGAAATATTTTTAGATGCTTTCAATTGAAATGAAATCTCATGGGTGGCCATGTGTGAACTCTAGAGAAACAAGACTGATTCTTGTTATTCTTTTAATGTTGAATCAGTTATGTTTCATCAAAAGATTTTGCTTTTGTTCTGTTAGTTCTGTTAGTTTGTTTTGTTCATGTTAGTCTGTTAAGTCTTTGCTTTCCAAAGGCAGAAGAGGGAGCTTAGTAATTTGAATTCTTGGTAGTGTATGCTCTAAACCTTGACTTTTTTTGACCGTGATGTGTGCTCACATCTTTCTGCCTTCCATTCATCTGCAGTGGCCCATAACAAGACAGTGACAGAACTGTGTCAAACTCTTCAAAGTTATATTAAGAACATAACACAAATAGCTTCATAGGGAAGAAATAATTTCTCATCGTCTGCTAGTAAATTTAAGTTTATTCAAAATAAATCTGATGGGAAGTAATCAGTTAGAAAGAGGCCATTGTCATAGGCACTGCACCTAAAAAAGATTGTCTGAGCCAGCTAATTGGCATTTGTATTTTCTACATGGATAGCCAGCATTGGAACAAAAATCCTAGCTTGATTATATTGTCCTCTTCCTTTATACAGTTCACATTGTGCATATTTCTGTATGCAATATAACTGCAATAAGGCTCCTGATTAGCTCATTCTATGGATATATGCTGGATATTCATGGTATACTTTTCTGCTTATGTTGCTATCTGAATGGAAACCTGGCATAGCTGAATTTCTTTTTCTAAGTCAAAACCCACCTGTTGTAAATAGATGCATCCCCAGCTCCCTCGCCATTGTGGCAATACGAGGAGGAGAAAAGGTTTTGCCTCTGTGTAATCCCTGCTCAGCAATAACAAAAATCTCAACCCTAAATTATCAGCCTTGTATTCAGCGAATATCCAAAACACAGCCCCATACCAGCCACTGTGAAGAAAATTACCTTTACTCCAGCTGAATCCAGCACAAAACCTCTACCTGAAAATAGCCGGTCCAGTAAGGGAAGTTCCTATATTGGCATGGAAATGCTCTTTTATTTCACTCCACTGAAATTTTATGACTTTGATTCACTTGGATGTGAAATTGGTAAACCTGCTGCGCTGTTCTCCACCAGCTTTGACATGATTGACTATGACTTAATATTCCCAGCTGAGGGTTGTTTTCTTCTCTTGATATAGTTCCCTTCCAAACGCTTGTCATTTTTCTCTTTCATTGGATCTTGATTTCTAAATGATTGTCCTTATGTTAACCCTAGGACATGCAGCTAACACTGAAAATGGATATGTTTGTGTTTGTAGCTCCTTAAGCTCTTCTAGCCTCTGATAAAAATGAAAAGAACATGCCCTTGATCATGCAGACAGATATGCGGTGCAGGCAGTTGTGTCTCAATGCTGTGCAAATATTTTTCTGCAAAACCTCCAAGACTGAGATCCATCCTGTTGTGCAAAGGATATGGGGATCATACTTTTTTTTTTTTTTTAAGTAAGCAAAATATTACTCTTAAAAATCATTGATAGATTTTCAATGAAATTCCCCTGATGGTGATTTTTTAAAATAGCTGTCTTTTATTATAGTTTTCTTCTTTTACTGTTTTATTTTTGGTGTTGTATGCATGCTTCTTGCATTGAATACCAAGAACAGAGGAGTAGATAGACCTGAAATAGAAGCTGAGTTGTTTTATTTCAGCTGTGTCTTTCCCCACCTCTTACTTTCTGGTTTCTTTAAACCAAGTGTTGTTTGTTGTTTTGGGGTGGTGTTTGGTTTTTTTTGTTTTGTTTTGGGTGGTTTTTTTTTTTTTTTTTCATTTTGCATATGAGTTATGGAAATCAAATTATTTGCTCAAGATTTCCTGGGTACACTATGGTAACAATAACTTACGGCAAATCAGTTGACTCTTGGCTTAATCTGGGACTAATCACAACTTTCTAGCCCATGTCACCACTGAGAATATTATTTCTGTACAAGATTGCCATTCAGTAACCAATTAACCAAACAAAAAACTTGCAAAAAAACTCCCTTTAACTTTTTCAGTAGTTTTGCTATTGTGTTAGTAATTGTTCATATTATTTTTCCTTCAAGAAAAGTATTTATAGTAATTTAGGATCTCTAATAGGCTGCTCCAGTCCACATTCATTACTCCTCTTCTGTACTTTTTTTTATGGTTGCATAACATTGCATTCTTGGTTGGAGGGAAAAATCTGTTACTACATCTAAATCATCTTCGCCCATGATTCTAGCTTCCCTTTCAGAACTCTATTAATAAATTTTGTTTCCCATATGCACTTTTTCTTTGCCATATGCACATTTTTGCCTGAAGCAAACTATTCTCAGCATTTATTTTTGGTGTATGTCCAACATTGCTGTAATCCAGTTACAGTTATTTGTGCTGGTACAATATCAGCTAAATCTATTTGCTCCATTTTGTCATGCCTACTTAATATTTTAAAAAGAAAATTAGTGAGATTTTTCCACAACAGTATTGGGTCAAACACAGTTCACGTCGTGTATCGTACAATATTCAGTTTTGCTTTGTGCACCAGTTACTATCAAATTAGAATGACAGTTGGGCATGTGGATTTGAGCCATGTGTTAATCCAAGTTCATCCAGAGGTGCGTGCCATCCTCTCTAATACAACGGTTCAATTACAGCGGATGAAATTGCATTATCTTTTGAATCCATCTTATCATGTTGTCTGGCAATTGCTTGCACATATGCATCCCATATTCAAGTGTTTTTGTCTCACGTAGGCAGTGACAACCTTTAAAAAGAAAGTATTGGCAGTTAGATAATTTATTTCTAGGAATTCTTTTCTTTACTAATTTTTAAAGTATGAAATACTGTGGATCTACACAACATTTCTAGGCTATGTTCAGTGGTGTCAAATTCTTTAGAAAAAAAACCCAACCCTTTTTAAACATTCTGGTAAGAGGCTATTTCAAATATACTGTTTAACATGAATGTTACAGTCAAAAGGATGCCATTATAGTCCTGCATTATTCTGGCTGGAGTGCACTAAGTTTGCTAAAAGGTCATATATTGCTTTGAAATACAGGGCTAGGGAGGTTTGTAATAGACATTTTAGCGCTCTAGCATGTTGACTTTACCCAAAATTCTCTGTGTAGGTCATGGAATGTGTAGATTCTTTACACTTCCCAATCCTATTGTAGCCATTGCTTGCCCTGATTTTTTACATATACTGCATATTATTTTGAGTAGCTTTTTAAAATTTGTTTGGGTTTTTTGGTTACCCTGGCAATTATCCAGATTTCTCCAAATAGCTTTGAAAGATCTATTAAAGCTTTTTTTTTTGTTTTGGTTTGGTTTGGTTTTTTTTAGTTCTGACTGGCATTTGAGAAAGCTGGAATAACATCAGGATAGCTGGGGTGAACTAGGTAATTTGCTATGTGACCAAAAGGCTGATGGTTTTAAGATGATGAGCACTGCTAATAATGGTCTACAATGATGGAAACAAAAACTGAATATGGCTTTATTAGTGTTTTGTTTTCTATATATTTATGGTATATAACTAAGTATGTTACAATTTTATATATATGATTTATAGCCTCACGTAATGTCAATATATATGTTTCTTTAATCGGGGTAGTCCTGCTGGAAGTGGTACAGTAATGACTTGAATTACCTTCTGCTAGACAAGCTTTTAGGTGCTCAGGGTTGAATTTCCCTTGAGCACTAGAGGAAAGCAGCTTTCTGGACAGCTTGCACACCTTCACTTATGCTTGAGTAAAACTGCAAAAGATGGATTCAGACTTATGTAACTTTATATTTACTTTACATGTAGCAATGATTTCCTTGTGGACTCCCTTAGCTTAGGGTTTTAAGTGCTGGCTTCCATGTCTACGCTTGCAATTCAGGAGTGCATTAATATTTCTTTTTCAAACATGAAGTGGCTTTAATTCTGTGCCAAGCTCTGTGAGTTCTTGCAGTTGGGTTTTTGTTATGCGAGACTTTGTGGTGTACAATTTTGGCTGTTCAGTGAAGTTCTGAATAAACCTTACATTATCACATCAGTTTAGTATAACTGGGACAAGCACCTTGAATGGAAACACAGCTAAAATTGATGTGAGTTTCACATGCAGAAATTTGAACTACAGCGTTGTCAAAATATTTTCTCCACTGTTAGAGCATTGCCGTATTTTTTTTTAATCGGGAATTACTGCCAGGGTTTGTTATTATGCATTTTAGCAATGTCTAAGTTTTGAGGAAATTTAGGTTAGCGACGTAGGCGGAATTAAATAACTGAATCAAGTTTATTTGCATCAACGCATTTGTGAAAATTCATTTGTCTCACTTGAAAGCATATTTGCAGATAGTCATAGTTGTCTTTGTCTTTGAAGTCTTTAAAAGTAGATTTGTTTTAGACTTTGTAATAGCAAAACTATATATATTACTAATCCTTTTTAATTTCTGTCTGCACTTAAATCCTAGTTGAGCACCAGCAGACCCAAAAGTATTGTTACACATTCCTGTATTTGTTTTTAGAAATCAATTTATCTCCTATGGTTAAATGTACCTGAACTATGCTGAAGTTAAAAGGAAATCTAAAAAAGTATACACATATACAAGTCCATGATCCAATGAGTGTCTTATGGGCCTAAGGACTGGAGAACACCCCTAAAAATCTCAAGGTTCTTGGAACAATCAGACCAGATTTATTCACTTTACACTTCTGTCATTTCTATAAGAAGAAATAAATGAAGATACTTGCAAAGAAAGAATTTGGGATAATTTAAGGAAAAGGGATTGTATTAGGAAGAAATACTCAAGAGGGGATTTACAGAAAACTCTGTACAGAAGGTTATTGGCATACATCAAAGAATTTTTAAGGGGTGAAAAACAGAAGAGAAAATGATACATCAATCAGAGCCTTGAGGTCACAAAAAATGTATATTCACATTACATATACAATGCTGGAGAGTTGTTAATTTGTGACATAAGTCTATTTGGCTTTATTTTTTAATTCAGCCTCTTGCTCTCTCTTCTGTGTTTGTGCACACTAGCCCGTGCACATTAGCACATACCGACGTTCATGCTGTGGTTTAGCATTTAGGGCAGATAACATTCTTCCCTTGACTTGTCATTTGCATCTTCTGATGCAATTTTGTTGACAAGGTCTTTTCAGGCATGCAGGGC
Source organism: Pycnonotus jocosus (assembly GCA_013400435.1). NCBI lineage: Eukaryota > Metazoa > Chordata > Aves > Passeriformes > Pycnonotidae > Pycnonotus > Pycnonotus jocosus. The sequence goes on along the minus strand of VWYP01004868.1, from coordinate 765,772 downwards.
AAAAACACTCCCGCGTCTGTTTGGATCATTGGTAAAAGAGTATCTTTTTCAGTACTTTGTCTAGATGCTATTTCCACAAGAAAGCACTTTGCCTGTAAAGCTTGTACATATAAATGTGCTTCAGCAGGGTGCCTGTGACTCGTGCCAGGGTCAGCTAGAAAATGACTAAACCTTCCTGAAAATTGCAAGAGTGGTTTTTGTTGGTTGCCGGATNCGCCCCCGCCGCCGGCAGCGCGTCCATGCCCAGCGGGCAGGGCGAGCCCCCAGCGCGCCATGCATGGGCACCTTCCCCGGCAGCACAGCTGCGGCAGGGCCGGCGAGGGCTCGGACGGGGGCAGGAATGTGCCCCTCGTCGCCAGGGATGCCCACTGCGCCTGCCGCTGGCACCAGCACCCGCCGGGCCTCCAGCACAGCGCCCAGGCGCTGCCCGCCCGGGGAGCCGCGGGGGCCGGCCAGGGCAGGGGCAAGTTGGTCCCTTTGTGGGACACGGTGCGGAGGAGCCCCCCCAAAGCCGCAGGCAAGCCCCAGGGCAGCCCGGGGCAGTGGTGGTCAGAGTGCGGCTGTGCCCACGGCTGGGCGCCCCCGGTGCAGGTGAGCTGATTCTTTGTCCAAGCGACCTGGAAGATTCTCCAGGGAGAGAAAGTGAGGTTTGGTGGCGTCGACAGCTTTTTGTGATGTGTCTTGATGTGTGTTTTGTGGTGTATTCTGGAAATTTGATATGCAAAGGCAAGCTGTCGGGTGGTTATATCAGCGTTTGAATATTGCTTCTCTGTTGTCTATGAAAATTGTGGGCTGTTCTTGGAAAGGTTTTCTTGTTAAAATGTTTTGGCTTGTACTTCTGCAGACTTCATATTCCATTGTGCTGTATGGAACTGATGTGCTTATCTCCCATGTGTAATGGATTTTGTGAGCTTCTGCAAAAAGTTTATTTCCAAATATTGCATGAAGTTAAAATATTTTAAGTGACAGCATGGGGGGAGGGGGTGTTAGACTTACTGGTAAGAGAAAGTATTACCTCTTTCTCCTCTTGGGAACTTCAAATGGAGTTGAAATCTTTGATAAATATGAAATAGCTCTTTAGCTTCTATAGATTAAAAATCTATAGATTTTTATTTAAATGCAGGGCAGTGTATTTCCAAATACAAACCAGGCAGGGTCTATGATATGCACAATTACCTGTAAGCAACTAGACTGAAACCCACCACTGTGAAATAGAAATCTCAGTGACACTCATAGGATGGTTAATACTAAAAAGCATTAAAACTACCTCCACTGATTCATGTTTTCATGTCTCACTTAGAAAACTTTCAGCTTATTCAAAAAAGCATTCTATCACGGCAACATCAAATGCTTTTGTCAACATTTCACAGTAAAAAAGGCAGAATGTATGGCCAAAAGAAAGTTTTGAAATATATCTTTACTTACTGGTATAGTGTACTCTAAGTTTAACTAGCCTCAGCCCACACTGAACATGTGCACCCTCTCTAGAGATTACATCGATTCTTTCATGGAAATGGTTTTTAATATATTTTCACTGTACAGAAAAGCAATAAGGCAAAGGGTTGTCAGATAGTGTAGCTGTATTTTATCTTGTCTTACGGTCTGAAAAAGTGATGCTCTGTTGACTGAAAGTGATTGTTATATAAAAAAAGCTTCTTTTTTTTTTCTCTCAAATCTAGTATCAAGTGGGAAAACTAAGCTTTCTGTTATATTTTTGAGTGACTGAAATGTTGCACATGACTACATTATATTCTATATATTTTCTTTCCTATACAAGGCATATACAGCTATTTATGTTGGAATAAAGCCAATGTAAAAATAATATATAAGGCATTAAATTAGACTTTTTTTTCAAATTTGAATTATAAAAACCTCTAAATATTTTCTTAGACTCTTTTTGATTTGGAAAAATCTTGAAGGAAAAAATACCTTTTGTGAAAGAGCTCCTTGGTTTTCAAAGGTACAGAATTTATAAAGAGAGAATGTAGGNGCAATTTTGTTGACAAGGTCTTTTCAGGCATGCAGGGCAAAAACACTCCCGCGTCTGTTTGGATCATTGGTAAAAGAGTATCTTTTTCAGTACTTTGTCTAGATGCTATTTCCACAAGAAAGCACTTTGCCTGTAAAGCTTGTACATATAAATGTGCTTCAGCAGGGTGCCTGTGACTCGTGCCAGGGTCAGCTAGAAAATGACTAAACCTTCCTGAAAATTGCAAGAGTGGTTTTTGTTGGTTGCCGGATTTTTTTTTTTCCTCCCCTTCCCGTGGTTTGTCATCCAGAAAGGGATGCAGGCGTGCGTCCCAGCCACGCAGAGCATTGATTGCTTCTGCCTGCAGCGGGGATGCTGTCAAGTGGCTGCGCGAGTGGAGTCCAGCATTGACACGGGGCTGCTGGGCAGCGGCCCCCACCGGCCCCGGCCCGGGCCGCCGCTGTGCCCCGCCGCCAGCCAGCGCT
>VWYP01004868.1:700887-762540 GCA_013400435.1 Pycnonotus jocosus | reverse complement strand
CCTCCACTGATTCATGTTTTCATGTCTCACTTAGAAAACTTTCAGCTTATTCAAAAAAGCATTCTATCACGGCAACATCAAATGCTTTTGTCAACATTTCACAGTAAAAAAGGCAGAATGTATGGCCAAAAGAAAGTTTTGAAATATATCTTTACTTACTGGTATAGTGTACTCTAAGTTTAACTAGCCTCAGCCCACACTGAACATGTGCACCCTCTCTAGAGATTACATCGATTCTTTCATGGAAATGGTTTTTAATATATTTTCACTGTACAGAAAAGCAATAAGGCAAAGGGTTGTCAGATAGTGTAGCTGTATTTTATCTTGTCTTACGGTCTGAAAAAGTGATGCTCTGTTGACTGAAAGTGATTGTTATATAAAAAAAGCTTCTTTTTTTTTTCTCTCAAATCTAGTATCAAGTGGGAAAACTAAGCTTTCTGTTATATTTTTGAGTGACTGAAATGTTGCACATGACTACATTATATTCTATATATTTTCTTTCCTATACAAGGCATATACAGCTATTTATGTTGGAATAAAGCCAATGTAAAAATAATATATAAGGCATTAAATTAGACTTTTTTTTCAAATTTGAATTATAAAAACCTCTAAATATTTTCTTAGACTCTTCTTGATTTGGAAAAATCTTGAAGGAAAAAATACCTTTTGTGAAAGAGCTCCTTGGTTTTCAAAGGTACAGAATTTATAAAGAGAGAATGTAGGAGAATTATTAAAAAAAAAAAATAAAAAGGGCCTTCTAAGACTACATCAGTGTCTGTGTTATAGATGTACTGTAAAGTTATTTCAGTAGTTTTAATACCTTTGTGATCACATCCTCATGTGTTCAGATAATGTGGAATTATTCAGGTTTATGTAATTCTTATGTTTAATACAGAACTTTGCTCTGGAAACTTTCTTTACTGTATGTTCTGAATGCCAACTACCTTGTTTTGTTAGGGAAGGTGCCTTTTTTGGGTTCTGTCTGTAATGAATTTATCACTATGTCTGGGAGTGTACTGATGTACTTGGGCAAATACTTGGTGGTTTCAGTGTCGTAGAGTTGAGAGATAGTTTGTTTCAAATAATAATCTCCTTTTCTCTGTGCAAAGTCAGCATTGTGTAAGGTATGGGCAGGAAGGGAGGAGTGTGTGTACATTTGTGTGTACGTGTATTGTTGTAGGTACGTACACCTAGACAATCATCAATGATATTGCATAGGAACAATATGAGAAAACTACAAAATATTGTAGGGCTACCCTTACTACTTCTCCCTAGTTTGGGGCTACAAGTTGAAGTCACTGATGTTTTTTGAGGGCTATGCTGACAGGAAAATCTTGCTTGCTAAAATAAAGTGATGTAATGGAACAGTTACATATGTTGGCCTAAGGAATTAAGAAAAGGAGAATTTACTTTAAAAGTCCATCTAATGTGTAAATGTGAGAAAAAATATGATATTGGTAGCTTCCAAGGTAGAGTGTTTTATTACATAAAGTTCTGAGATTTTTCTTCTGCTTGACTTCTTGGGAGAGACTACTTTCTTCAGACATAGGAAAGACATAACACTTTATGAAAGTGTTTCTTGATTAGTACTACAGCACCAAATAAATGCACAGATCCTTCATTCCTAGAGTGTGTACTTGACAGGTGTTATTAATAGGCACTTTGAAATCTTGATCCTGACAAAAATGTTGATTTTATCGAGAAGTACATGGCTCCATTTTCTTTACCAGTTTCTTCTTCTTTGGTATGCCAGAGGAAAGAGTGGCATTCTAGTATTACTGATACTTTAACGGTGCTAGAAATTCTGCTTTGCTGGCTTGCATGTTTGTGTTTGCTCCTAATGTCATGTTGAGTTTTAGGTACAAAAATGCTCTCTGTATATCCAAATATAAATCAAGCTGGAATTAAAAAAAAAAAAGAAAAACAAAAACCCCCAAAACCCATCAAACCAACAAAACCTCCCAAATATTGAATGTAAGTTGAAATCACGTTTAGGTGGAAATTTGATTCTAAGACCTAATTTGGTTTTAACTTCCATTTCTTTTTGACAAACATGTTATCAGTTGCTTCTTTTCCTTAAGAGAAAAAGGGATGGGGGGAAAGTAGGCAGAAAAGTGAGTTAAATAAGCAAGTTTTTAATGTCTCTGTTGCTTGGAAATATTGTTTATGTCTCTGCAGTGCACTGGGTATCTCTATCAGCATTAGTATCATGGAATTATATAATTTGTGTGATTCACTCAGTGATTTCATAGTTTGGGTCACTGTTATTCTGTGTGAGACTGAGCAAAATTTGAGAGTGGAAGAGGGCTTTGCAGAGGCAAGGAGTGACTTGGTGTTTTCCGTGGGTCATTCTAACATGGGACTTGGTTTGTAACTTTGGATGGGCTTTCCCTGTAGGCGCCTCTAGATTGCTGGCACATGCAATATAGCAATTAAAATAGAAATGTATGTTTAGCTGAAGGTGTGCAATGAACACGTTCTTTGTGCAGAAGAGACAGAGGTATAGGAATCTGTATTGCCCTGATTGTAGATTGAAGAAGAAACTGCAGAGTTTGTGTTGCTGTTCTTGTTTTAGGAAGTCCAAAGTATAAATTTTACCTTCTGTAAAAAATTTTACTTTCTGTGGTCTGTATGAAAGAGTCCTCAAAATACTTTCGCAGTACGAGCTCAAGATTATCCTTTTGAGGAGGAAGGAAGGTGTAGAAGTAGATTCCCATCTTTGGCTGTTTCCCAGATCAGAAGACAATATTGGAGTCCACTGAGATTTCCCTAACTATTTGCTATGAAATTTTCAACCCTTCTATTTTGAAATGTTCTCAAAGAAAATCATCTCAGAGCAGATAGTATCCTGAGTGTGTCTCTGCAAAAGTGCATACATGTACTTTGTTTTTAAAACTTCCATAAAAATGGAAATGTCACCTATTTTTGAACAGTTTACTGTCAGTATCAGCTTTGATGACATTTTTGGTTGATTGGGGTTTTTTTACAATCAATATCAGAAAAGGTTTTTTGTAGTCAGTTTCTTTAAGAAGAAACAATTTCTTCTTTTAGAAGACATAGGTTCACCATTGTGCTTTCTTACCTGGTAGAGGCTTGTGAGCTAAACCCTAGGCTATAGATGTGGCATGACTTTAAAAGGGCAATGAGAAGCCAGATTCTGAAGGATCCTCTGAGAACAGTTTTTTGTGCTTGAGGGCCTTTGAGGCCAGTGCTGAAATTCTGGGATTTCATTTGAGAACTCTTTGCATGATGGCATGAAGTGAGAGCTTGCTTCAAGGCATTCTGCCTCAGTACTAATGCAGAAGGTCTACTCCAAGAGATACTTGCTCTTCCAGCAGTATAAAGAAATGATTTATAATGAGTTGTGGTTTTGGAAGTTTAGATCATCCCTTTCAGTTCACAGATTCCCATATGCAACTGGCCATTTTTCTGGCAAGTCCCTCCTGGGTGTGAAGTTATGTCAAGCTATTACAGTTAGCTAAGAGAGAGCTTTTCACTCTAATCTGTGTGTTCAGGTGCCAGTAAAATAGCAGTTAAACAGCAAATAAATAGCAATAATTGGCTTTTAAACTTTCTTCTTTTTAATCTTTAAGGCTATTGAGAGTTAGATGGTGTAAGTTGAGCTCAAGTTTTGATAGAAATAGCTGGGCAACTTTTCATGAGGAAAAAAAGCTCATATTCCATTCTCAATGTGGTATGCTTTTATCAGTGGAGTTAGATGACAGCTCTTAATTCAGCATCTTGCCTTGGATTGATCCTCATGCTACATTCATTGAAAATGAAGTGAGGTAATTGAAACATTGTCAGCAATCTGTGCAGCTGCTATGTAAGAGATGTACAAATGCAGAAATACAAAAGCTGTTATCATATTCTTTTGAAGATGAATGATATTGTTCTAACAATTTCTGTATCCAGTCCCTCTCGCTGACAGAGGGCTTTGAGAAGTCTGCACCATTCTAGGCGGCATTCAGATCTGATTCTCTCCCAGGACAGCTGCTTTAGAAAACTTTGATTTTTGCATTCATGTTTAACCTATTTCTTCTACCAAACCCAGGAAATCATTGTTACTACTGAATTCATAGCAGTTATGTTTGGCACATAAGGGAGCTCAAAGCTTAGCCTTCTGAGACCAGCAATTTCCTTAGTGATGTAGGGAACACTCCTGGCCAGAAGTAAGATGAAATGAGGCATAAGAGCATTCCCAGGGAAGTGGTAGAGTCACCATCCCTGGAGGTATTTTAAAAACTCAGATATGTTGCATGGGGACATGGTCTAGTGGTGGGCTTGGCAGTACTAGGTTAATGGTTAGACTCAGTGATCTTAGAGGTCTGTTCCAACCTCAGTGATTCTATGATTCTGTAATTGTTTGGAATTGTGTTTCCTGAGCTTAATGGTTGTTCATGTGACTCCAATTTGAATGGTATGCAATGAAAAGGCAAAAAATCCCAGAAAATAAATATGGTGAGGCCACAGTAGGACTTTCCCTTTAAACATAAAATTCCTTTTTTTGGTGGTTTTGTCTTGCTTTGGGTTTTTAGGGTATTTTGGGGCAGGGTTTTGGGTTGGCTTTGTTGTTTTGTTTTCTGTTTTTTTTTAAGGAAAAGAAAAAGAAAACACCAGTGTTAGTTATGAGGCTTTGTGGTCTTCAGATTCAGGAACTTGGGGATGTGTCAGTCATTCCAGATTTTCCACCATCTCACAGGAAGTAATTCAGCAATCCCTGCCTTGACTGATACTGTAGTGTTGTGTTGCAAAGGCTGCTGGTAAAAGAAAAGTGGATATTCTTTCATTCGTTATATAATATTCTGTCTCCTTCCATTAATGTATCAAATCTTTATCAGTGTTAATATTTTTGATAATACGTAATATTAAGTGTTAGCAAAGAAATTTAAGAAATAGGCATGGTTACACAGATCATGACAGTATTTGTGTGCAAGATGTTCCCTATATTTTCCTCCAAATATGGAAGTGGATACACTATGTACTGTACTTACCAATGAGAGTGATGATTTATAGTTTAATTACACATTATTTGGCTTCTGCTGATTGATCAGTCATAAATATCTTAATGCCTAATTTACGTTTGTTACACCATGTTTAAAATTGCATTTATTTAAACCCATATTTCAAAATTTCTCCTCCTAGATGCCTCAAAAAGCCAAGAACATTTCCTCCCCTTGCCATGTAATTTGGCTGCTGGGATTTTCAGAGGGGGTGAAAGGGGACATAGAAAGGGAATTGTAGGGTTTGGACAGGGATTATTTGTAGCATTGGTAATTAGCCAAAACTGCACAAGTGTTCTGATAGTTCTGCTATTCCTAATTTTTTCTAATACTTGCCATATTTATTCATCCATGGATAAACTGTTCATAATTTTTGAGAACAGAGGGGCATTTCTCTAGGGCCAAACTCATAGAACCCAAAGGAATTAGAAACCTTCTATTTTTTCCTGCACTTTTTCTATATTCTGCCATGCCATGCAATCTGCTTCTAGAACTATCTGGGCATTTTCACCTAAGTAGATCCTTGCTACCACAGGAACTTAGAACACAGGAAAGATTTAATTTTTCCTATAGTACTCTGATGGCACAGGCTACATAAAAGGATTTTAGTCTTCCTGTCTCTTAAACTGGTTCATTGGGTTCTAGGTTGCTGGAACTCTTTGGTGGCATGTCAACAGGATTGATAAACTGGATATTCTCTGGACTAAAAGGGAAAAAAAAAAAACAAACCCAAAACCAAAATTGTTGTGTTATGGTTTGCATAAAATGATTAGGAATAAGGCTTGATAACCCTGATTGGGCTTTGAGTCTAACTTTCCACTACATTTAAATCGGGCATTCAAAGACGCAAAACTCTTTACAGCAACTCAGCAAGGTGGCTTTGGTCTAATCCAAACAAAAGAAGTGAAGGGTGATGCATGACAATTTACAGCGGGACACTGAGCAATGGCTCAGATTGAGATAGAATTGGTCTCAGCTATTTTGGTGTGACTTGAAGACACAACCTGAAAATTGATCTCCATTTTGGAAATGTCTCTCTCTACTCTTCTGGGGTATGAAAATATCAGACTTGTCCACCAAAAAAAAAATCCCCAAACAAAACTCCCCAAAAGCTAAAGGGAGTTTCTGATTATAGTAGTGATAAGATTTTCAAAGTTTGCCAATTTAGCTCTCTGTTTCCCCATGTCTGGCTGTCACTTTTGGATGAAGGATAATAAAAATAAAGCCAAAAAAAATGTCAAGAGAGGAATATGGACTCAATTACTTTGCTTTTAAGAACCATGTTTGGTTTGAAAAAAGCCTTAGATTATTACAATAGAGTTTATTAATTAAATAGCATATACTCATTTATCTTTCTGTATAAGTATTTTTTATGAATTACTACAGCTAATCAGAAGAATTGTCTCAATAGTCATCTAATTTCAAAATCTCTGATCATTATGAGAGTAAGAAATACAGGGATCAAAAAAGAATTCTTTATGTATTGGAAACAGAGGTCCTGTAATATCTAAACCAAATATCAGAAAAACAAACAAAATAATCCTTTTTGCAAATTGCAGTTCTGGTATAAACTTTCTTTTAAGTCACAGGAGCCAGCTATGAATGCAGTACAAAATCCAATTTAGCAAAATAACAGCTGGTTTTGGTTTGGATATATTGTACTTTTAATACAGGGTTTTGCCTTTCTGATTATGTATTTGTACAAGGAGAAGCAGGTTACTTCAGCAGCTGAAATTGTTTGTATGATTGGTCAAACAGAACATCAGACAAATGATTTTCATAATGCATTTCAAATGAGAGCAGAATGAGGTAGTGTCCCAGGATTCCTGCAGCTGCCCTGCTAGAGCAGCTATGCTGCACCCAGGTATGAAATCAGTTAAACTGAGGCTTTTACTGAACACTCCTTGTTCTCTTTTCAGACTCCTTGTTTACATTTGTTTTTCTTTTAAATTCCAATAAACACTTGCTCCTTACTGAGCTGCTATTTCTTGCATTCATGATCATGGGAATAGGAATTGCTGTTTATCCATGTGTTGGTTTATCCAAACTTTATGTTGTGACCTTCACTCACCTGAGAGCTGATCACTTTCATTGGAAACGTAAGGTCTAAGCTCTATTTTTACTTTTTTTGGTTTTTTTTTTGTTCTGCAGAGCCTACTTTGGGGAAAAAAAAAAGTGTTTGAGAGACCTATTTCATGGCCCGGTTGATGTCCACTGGCACAGCTTCTAGTGCCAGCACAAGGCTGAGAGCAGAAGCATGTGACAAGGGTCATGTCCCAGCACAGCTGCCTCTTCCAGAGGTAGTCACACTAATATGCAATCTGGTGTGTGCAGTTCAGTTTTGACAACCCAGCAGTGCTCAGGGACCTCCCTGTGCTAAGCACAGAAACTTGTATCAAGCTCATTTCTGCCTCCAAGAATTCAGAAATAATAATGTTTCACTTAAAAAAGGGAGAGTTTTGGAGACAGCTTGTTCCCTTTCCCTTTCTGTTTTTACTTTCTGCTCAGCAGACACATCTGGGTTCTATCAAAATCTATCTGTCTTGCAGTCATGAGTATAGAAGTCACTTGTCATGTTCTGTGAGACTGCAGTTGGGCACATAGGATCAAACAGCCAAATGACATCTTGGAAGAAAAAGAACCCCAAATTTTTATCTAGCTATTCAGTAAGAAGGTAATAGAAATAGCAGAACCTCGATCTCATATTCAGTCTGGGGCTGATGCTGCCACATTTGCTGCTGTGTTTTGAATGGTCTCCATACCACCAGCTCAGGAAAAAAATTAGAGGCAGGTGCTGCACAGGACAGGCTTAGGAATCACACTGATTCTGAGAGCATTGTCCAAATGCTTCTTGAACTCTGTCAGGCTGGTGCTGTGACCACTGCCCTAGGGAGCCTGTTCCAGTCTGGGTGATAAACCTTTTTCCTAATCTCCAACCTAAGCCTCCCCTGACACAACTTCATGCACGTCCCTTGGGTCTTGTCACTGTCACCACAGAGAAGAGATCAGTGCCTGCCCTTATTCTTCCCCTCATAAGGAAGTTATAGACTGACACTGGGTCTCCCTTCAGTCTTCACTCCTCCAGGCTGAACAGACCAAGTGCCCTCAGCTGCTCCTCATGCGGCTTCTTCTCGAGATGCTTCACCATCCTTGTGGCCCTCCTTTGGACACTCTCTAACAGCTTCTTTGCATGCAGCCCAGGATATAGTTGTTATTCTGGCCTGCAAACATGCATTGCCAGTTATGCTTAACCTTTCACCCACCAGTTCCCCCAAATCCTGGTCTGCAGGGCTGCTTTTAATATGCTTCATCCTCTAGACTGTATTGATGACATTGGTTGCACTGACTCGGGTATGGGACCTTGAAACTTGGCATTGTTGATCCTCATGAAGTTTCATATGGTCTCACCGGGCATTTCAGAAAAACCTGGCCTGTAGAATTTACAACAACTTTGAAAAAAATTATTGGTTACTATTATTATTGTTATTATAATTTTTAATAATTATTATTTAAATATTTAATTATTTTAAAGATGTGAAACCCCATAGAAATATGAAGAGGGGCAATACCAGTTTGTTGTGGGTTGATCTGACTGCACCATACTTCTGTAATGTACCACATATAGATCTACTACTGTATTAAGCAGAGTCATGATATACTGCAGTTGCCTCTGGGGCAGTAACTAGCTTGCTCAGCCTCTTCAAGTGTAAAAGTAGAAGCAATCTGATCACTTCTGCAGGCATAACTCTGCAAAAATATTGTCTTTTTTTTCCTTTAAGTTGTCATGGCAGTATTCTCAGTGGATCTTCTCTTTTAGCTGAGATGCATTTAAGTCCATGTAGTCAGCACAAAACTAGAATTCACACACTACTTTTTAAATAATTTGTGCTGAAAATTGAGGTTATCACTCCTAGTTATTTTGGTTTTAAGCACTGGTTGCTGTCTATCAGCTAATTTGTGTACCAAGAAATAAAATGTCATGTTAATCATATGGAGAATACAGAAAGAAATGAATCAGCTCTTAGTAGTGGTTGAAAATGCAGAATTGCAGAAATATTTTGCTGAATGGACAAAACCTAAAAAGCTCTTCAGATTCGTAATTCTTTGGTTGTTGTATCCTCTGATAGTAGCCCTTGTCATATCTAACCAAAAGGTTGCCTTTTGCTCATTTTATATAATGCCCTTTCAAAATGCATGTTGGTACTGCATTTAATATCTGAAATCTAGTGTCTGTTTTCCATCTCACCTTTGCTCCTTTGCTTTCTTTTTGAAGAGTCCTATTACTTCTACTTTCTTTTTTTTTTCATAACTCATCTGTATTTTCACATTTTTGAATGGTTGCCAAAACGGTAGTGGAATTACTGGGTTTACCTGTATGCTCTTTGTCTGATTTCCAGATGGAAGTCTTTTTTCTTGTGGTTCACTTGCCAGGGTTTGTCCTCAGGTGATAATAACTTTAAAGTACTTTCTGCCAGTTTTTATTTTATCGTGTTACCTCTTGCACTTGAGGGTTCAGCAAATCTGACATACCAGCAAAATGCAAAAGGGAACAGAATTGCCACAGCAAAAACATTTGCTAGCAAGGGGATGAGGGGTAAAAGGAGCTGGGGTTTTGTTTTATTAATAATAAAAGCAATAATAAAACTACAGAGATGCAGGAAATTCCTTTTCAGTCTGAAGTATTAGTTGGTGTTCAGAACCAACGAGGGGCAGGAGAGGTGATGAAAGCAAAATTGATCCTGTTTGTTTTCTCCAGATGTCATTACTGCCCAATGTCTTGACATTTCTTTAAGCACCTCAGAAGGAACAGCTATGTGATTCTTTTGTTTTCTGGTACATGTGTGAGTTAGGTCAATGTTCATTCCATTTCACGCTGGGAAGGCTGAGGCAGGAAAGTTAACACATATTTTTTATGTATTGTACAGAGAACAGAAGGAGAGCTTAATTTTCAACCCCTTTGTCCTAGCTTAGTCCTAAGGTAACAGCCAAACTGAACCTGGCTGTTGAACGGCTCCAAGTTTTAACCCATCTATGTGCAAGGGTGTCTGAAATCTCTTCTGGTTGGACCTTTAAGGGTCCTTGCCGGTTGTGGCCACCCTTGAGGTGGAGCATCAAGCTCAGTGCCCTTGGTGGGGACTCTTAGTGACTTCCTGGGTCCATGGGTGTGGGTATGTTGATGAAATTTCCATCTTTTTGAGGTTAATGGTTCTTCATGTTACTGTAGAAGGATGCAGTGGGTTCTTTGTTGAAGTGGGGCAGTTTGCATCAGCCTGTGCTATGTATGAGAATTTTCAGCTAAAGGCAGGGCTATACTCTTGGAGTGAGGCACATGCTGACTTGGAGATACAAAGCAATTATTTAACCAGCACTACTTCAAGCTTTTCCATCAATAGTTTGTGTTCCTTTCAGCAGTTTGAGCTGACCTTTTTGCTGGGATGTTGTACTGGGCTGGTCAACATAGCAGCAGTTCTTGCACTATTGAGTCAGTAAACTTGGAGTAATACGAGAAAATGCTGAAAATGCAAGAGCAAAGTAATGGCAGAAAAAGTCATTAAATGTAGCTGGAACTTCTTTAAAATATATTTTTCTTCAAATATGGAAGTTCAATAAGAAGCTACTGATGTGGACCACAGCTCAGCAGAGTGCTTAACGTTGTTCCTGTGTAACTCTGATACAGTCTCTGTTGGTGGGACTTGGTGTTACTGGCAATACTTTGAATGCTGAAGTTAACCCAAATGTTAAGTACACTTCTGAACTGCAAAGTAGCAGTCTAACCTACAATCGTTGTTTTTTAAAAAATCATGCTATTATTTTTTCCATTTCTGTGTAAAAGTAAACAAAAATAAGAATCCTATTAAAATCTACCTGATATGTAAATTGACAGGATTTAAAAAAAAAAAAAGTTTTCAAGATTGGATGTATCTAGCACACCAAAAATGCTACTTCTTCATTTGTTTGTAATTTTATCTTTAAATGGCAGTGGAGTTTCCACAAAAGTGGCAGATGAGGGGGAAAGAAAATAACATATTTGTAGAGATCTTGTACTCAAATTCAATCCAACAAAGTTAAAGGACACAAAAGAAAAAATTAATTGCTGCAATTACTGATCTTTGACTACTGCAACATTAATGGGAAAAATCAGGGAAGCAGAGTATCAGTTGATCTGAAAGTAATATTAAGCAGTAGTACTTCCTCTGATTATTAGATGCACAAGTTCAGACTTGTGATGCGGGAATGTGGGGCTGGAACTCAGCAATCACTACTCTATCCTTACTTCCCTTGAAAATTCAGTAAGAATAACTAGCAAAGCCCTCCAGACTTAAAGAGCTGCCATATTTCTGCAACCATAAATAAATAAACCTGTTTTATAAAACCAATGAAAAATTGAATGGATACGTTGTTCTTATTCTTCTAGCGCAAAGTATTTCCCTTGTAAACCACTCAGTTATCTCTGTCATTTGTTTTTAATGCATTTGAGGTTTGTAAACAACCAACTGGCAAAACTCCAGTGAGGCTTTGTAGAAGCTATTATCTAAGATTTATTTTAAAAATTAAACATTTTAATGTTTGTAGGAAGACAGCAATCCAGTTGGAAAGGTTTAAAAAGGTGAGGTACAGTTAAACTATTTCTCAGATTCTCTGGTGGAGACATTGTGGGCTATTCCCAGCTGATCTGTTATATTAACTTATAAAAGGCAATTTTACTGGTTAAATTATTTACCATTTACTGGATTGACAGCAGTACTTGTTTTCATAGAAACAAATACTTGTTATAAATGACATTACACATATAAGGCATAAACAAACATGGAATGCTTTTTTTCCTATAAAATATAAGGAAAAAAGTGGGAGAGTTGTGTCTTCGTGTATAAACTGTATGAGCTTTTATGGGGTATAGTTGCATCTACTTTTGTCATACGTTGATCTTTATTCAGTATGAGTTCTTTATTAAAGTTTTGTCATCACTATCTTGACCTGAGGTATTACATGTCTGTAGTGGTTTTTCACAGATGTGGAAAAGCTTTAGGTATTCCATAAAATAATTTTTAAAAATATGATGGAAATTGTTCTGAAAGGTGCTTTAATTGAAGGACTGGTAGATCAAGTTTTGGTAAGTCAGCCCCAGCTGCCCTCCCCACAGAATCACTCTCTCACTGCCCCTGCAGCAGGGGGAAAATTGGAAAAGCAGCAGAGAGAAAGTGCATGAACTGAAATAAAATTAGAGAAATCTCACCAGTTCCTGTCACAAGCAAAACAGCCCCTCTGAGGGAGTACCTGCTTCAGCATGGGGTTAATCTGTTGGCTATGGTCTCTCTGTGGCTGTGCCTTCTTTGCCATGGAGTACCATGTACTGCTCTGATCTGCTTGTTCCCGCATTCTCTTCTCCTCGGTATTTTCTGTCCTTTATTAAAGATGTTTTCACAGAGGTTTGGCTGAAGCTGAAGGACTCAGCTGTGTCTATCATGGTCCATTTGGATTGCTCATACTTACAGGACCAGGTACTCTGTAAATTACTATTTTATGAGCTCACTAGGTAATGCAATAAACAAACTAGTTGCAACCATTTTCACAGTAAGTGATCCCTCTCCTGTCCTAGAAGGTAATGGTTTAAACATTACCTCTTCAAATTCATGAAGAATTGGTGAGTTATTTATGTTCTCACTTTCAAGTCTTCCACTTTTCTGAGAAGCAAATAATACTGATCGTGTGGATCTAGGGAGACCTCATAGAACCTTTCAGTATCTAAAGGGGCTACAGGAGGTCTGGAGAGAGTCTTTTTGCAAGGATGTGTAGTGACAGGACAAGGGGGAATGAGTTTAAACTGAGAGGAAGCAGGTTTAAACTAGATATGAGCAAAAGGTCCTTCACTATGATGGTGATGAGGCACTGGAACATGTTGCCAGAGAAGCCGTGGATGCCCCATCCCTGGCAGTGTTCAAGGCCAGGCTGGATGGGGCTTTGAGCAGTGTGGTCCAATGGAAGTTGTCCCTGCCCATGGCAGGGGGTTGGAACTAGATGATCTTTAAGGTTCCTTCCAACCTAAAGCATTCTATAAATTGATTCTCTAAATTGATGCAAACAATTGTACTGGGTGAAACCAAAGGGTTGTTCAAGCCCTTATACCAAATAATGTATGAAGTGTTATGGGAGGAGTTTGAAGGGAAAGGAAAAGTTACCTGCTGCTAGGTGGATACAGTCCACATATTTTAGAATTGTCGAAATAAAAATACTGAAGTATTTTTATAACATTTAAATTAGTGTAGAATTTTCTCATTAACTGTGCAATTTTAAGTGAAGAAGAGGAGGGAAGAAGCAGCACTCTGTTCTTCCTTTCCTCACCTCCACTCTGCAAAGCCACATGGGTTTTGTTGCAAAGTTGTCTTTGGGTCTTTTCAGAAATTAATTTTCTTGGGGGAAAAGTACAGTTTTTACATTAGGCTACTTACCATTTTTTAATTTGAAAATTTTATATCAATTTTTTAAAAGAATTTGTTCATCAAAAGTGTATTTATGCTGAATTGTGAAAGACTTTTGAATTTTTTTTTCTAAACTAAGCAAAACTGTAGCCTTTTTTTAGTGCTGCTTTTTTTGTTGTTTTAAAAATCAGTATTATTTTCTAAACTTTGCTTGATTTGTCAAGTATGTTGCTCCTTATGACATAGTTTTTAAATTTGACCGTGATTATTTGGAGCCTCAAAATGAACTTGCTAGGAGACAAACCAAAGAAGTTTCATACACATTAATGACATACTGTTTAAGGCCACGTGTTTCCTCTGACCCTTGTACTAGGAGTTTTCAGTTTCTCTCCTCTCACCTCTCTTGCCTCTCAACAAATAATTGTCCTGCTTCTTTTTGGACACCCATTTTTATGAGAAGGTAAGTAATTGGAGAATGTAAAAGTTGCTATTTCCAGTATTTCATCCTTCATGACTGATATTTCCATTTCATCATGGCTGTTAAGCAGCTCTGACATTGAGATTTGCTTTAGAGCTTCTTTGGCGAAGGATGACATCTTGTTCCAGAAAATACCTGTAATGTCAGTCTTTGTGTGACTTTTATGAGCAGACAGCCTACAAGTATTCTATACCATCCTCCTTAATAGACATTAAGTGAAATCTTGACCTTATTGAAATCTTCAAGATTTGTGTGTTCTGGATTTTACCAGTGGGTAGAACAGTCATGTCTGGCCTCTGAAGGATCACAGAATATCCTGAGTTGGAAGGAACCCACAGGACCATCCCCAAGAGTGACACCATTTGCCTGAGAGCATTGTCCAAACATTTCTTGAATTCCATCAGACTTCGTGCTGTGACCGCTCCCCTGGGGAGCCTGTTCAGTGCCCAAGCACCCTCTGGGTGAAGAAGGTTTTCCTGATCTCAAATCTAAAACTCCACTGACACAATTTCAGGCCATTCCCTTGGGTCCTGTCACTACTTCTTTCATTTCTACAGTGCCACCCACAAGTGCAGGGAATATAAACCTGAACAGGTAAAGAGAACTCTTAGCTGTAGTTTAGAAATGGAGACTGGAATTGCATCTTTTTGGAGAGATAAGAAATCATCCATCAGCTATCCTGTGATTATTTGGGTAGTTTTCTAAGATTTAGTCAAATTAAACAAATTATTGTAGGTTGGCTCTTACAGTTTGTCATCAAAAGTCCTTTCAAAACTTGTTCTCACACCACTTCTTTATTCAGTTATTTTCAAAATTTTCTTATTTTTGTGAAAATATTTTGTCTGTGACATTAAGGGAGTCTCATATTTAGGTGCTTGCTGCATTAGAATCTCATTATAGAGAGGTCTTCTGAGTTCCACTGAGGTAAATCAGGTGTGAACAGTTAAGTCCAAAGTAACACAAACCGAACACCTTGATTTTCACACATATATTTTCACTTCTGGATAGTGGCACAGAATCTAGTTAGGTGCGATTGTCCCAAAGTGAAACAGCTGTCTCGGCTCTAATCTTGCCCTCCTATTCTTCCAATGAGGCTTTTTGATTAACTTTTTATTCTTAGGATAGCAATTTGTACCAAGGATCTAATTAGAACTTTATGTAACACAGGCAAAGCCCTCCTTTTGCTAGTCTGTCTCACCTCAGTCCTGCTAATCTTGCAGCTTTCAGTATGGAGCATTCTGAAATATCTGATATTTCAAGCTATCTCCTCTGGTTGAAAACAATTTCAGCTATTGAGAATCGGGAACAGGGTTCATTAGATTCTTTTGTCCCGGTAAGGAAAACTGTGACATATTTCTAAAATAAGGCATGTTTTTAAATTGCAGTTCTGAGGGTTAGGCTTCTTTTTGGGGGGGGGGAAATGAATTAAACTGAACTCTGTTGAACTGAATGAAGTAAGACCTCTGACCATAGCTCTTCTGTGTTTCTTTCTGATGAAAAGATGAGTAGTAAGTAACTGTCTATTATAAAAGCTAGTGATTTTTCTGGGGAGCAAATGCATAGTTCTATATGCCTGGAATTAAAATACATTGCCAGTATTTCTATTTATCATTACTTTAATGATCAAGGAAAAAGCTATATCACATATAGTTCTTACTTCCTGAAAAACGTGTAATTGAGATATGTCTTTAAAATGATAATAAGTATTAATAAATGTAAATTGAACATATGTGTATTACTGCTTATCACCAGATTGCACACAGTAATGCTGCATATTGTGCATAAAATAAGTAAGGGATTTCTTCTATGTTTCCATCAATATGTGTTGCTACTTCTATTTCCATGTATTTTGAAGAAGCTATTTAGTAATGTCATGTGCACTGGAATATTTTAATAGCAGATGGCTTCGGATGACTGGGTTAGGAAAGCCAGGTAGAACGTCCTGGAAAGGAAAGAAGATAGTATCTTTCTTTCTTCTCTTTATCTTCATTTCATGTGAAATATGAATTTAATGGGGTATTTTTAAATGAAAATATGCTAATGTTGTGCAGAAGAGGCACACATCTGAACTGTTAAGTATGTGATCAACAACCTGAAGAACTATTCACTTCTAGCTGTGTCAGATCAATATTGAGCTAATAAGCGAGCAAAAAGGTCTTCAATAACAGATGGGCTGATAGCAAAAAAAAAGTGCTTGAACCCCTGTTTGTATAAGAGTAGAGCACTTAAAATTGAAGAAAACATTTCAAAATGTGTCACAAAGCATATAGCAGCATGTGAAGGATGAGCTGACTTTAACTTTGGAGTCTCTTGCTTTCTCCTTGTTACAGCTGCCCTAAAAAACCTTGTGCCTCCCACAGATTCTGTGTTCCTCTTGCTGTAATATTTTCTATGTCATTTTTCTCCCATTCCTCTGAAGCACACGATGTTCCCATTTCTTGTCCTCCCAGCCAAACATTTATTTAGTATCAGGGTCAGGTCTGCAGTGGGGTTTTATATGTTAGTGCTCAGAATTGGTACACCTGCCTGTGAGGTTGCTTAGCTTTTGGAAAGGACCATCACATTAGGTGTTAATTTTTCCCAGACGTCCCATGGCGAAAGTCAGGATTTACAACAGGCTGAGAATGGTAAATGTGATATTTCTGGCAGGCATGATAATTTACTGGAGGAGGGGGATGTGTTTCATTTGGAGAGTGGGATTGGTGCCTAAAAGGTAGGGTGGGAGGAGACTGGATCTGTCCAAATGGTTCGGGGGAAAGGTTGCGTCATGTCTGAATGCCAATTTCTTTTGATAGATGTTGAATTGTTTTCAAGGTTGAAATGCTGTTGTACAGGCACAGGAGAAATCTGAGTTCCTGAAGCTGAATATTTTTAGGACTGGGCTCTTTGATTCCTGTATTCTACCTCCCTCCTGCCTTAAGCAGACAGCTCTGTTTGTGTTACTAAATGCTATGCTTAGTCCTTTTCTAAGTGTTCTCTCCTAGTGCCTGATGTATAGTGCATAATTTTCGGTTTCTTTTGCCAGGAAATGCTTTCTTTATCTCTCCTAACAGTAATAAAAGCTTATTTCTGAAAGCCCTCTCCTGGAGCTTTTCCATTATAAAAAGAGAACCAAACCACCATCATATCACAGACAGATATCCAGGAGATGGTTTTTATTGTTACTGGTTTTGCTATTATTACTAGAGGAAGAGGCTGCCTTGATGCTCTGAACCATTTAACGTTCCAGCATTTTGGGGTGTGCTGTTCAGTGCATAAAGGGTGACTGTGACGTTTGAATTTCCCCTAATTGGTGTGCAATTCCATCTTCTCAATCTTGGTTCAGATCAGTTCTGGCAGTTTTTAGATTTTATGTCTTTGATTGTTGCGTGTATTGTTTGATACAGTGATAGGTAAATGTTTTCTTTGTGTACAAAGTTGTTCCTTTTTGTGGAATAAGTGGCTTTTAATATATACATTCACACAATAAACTCAGAGAGTGCAGAACTTTCCTAGTCCTTTCCAGGTCACTACTAATAATGTACATAAAGAGCAGCATCCGAAATGCTTGTGTTTTACAGAGCGGAAAATATGTCTTGAAACTAAAAGATATCCTGTAACCTAGGAACAGTCATGTTTCAAAGTGCTGCCTTGTATTACTTTTTGTTCCTGTGTCATGAGAAAAAGGGCCATGTTACTTGCTGCTAGATTAAGTCACTGTTCCCACCTATTTTAATTCAGTTTAAGACAATATTTTCTTACTCAATGTTTCTGCATCCAGTTCTAGCCAAAACAACACTGTTGAGAAATGATATAATGCTAAAATGTAAAGATGGGGAAAGATCTCATAGGTTGCATTGCCCATCTGTCAGAATGTGAGTACTGCCTGCGATACTCATTTCAGTGCTAACCTAGGTTTGTATGGAGTTTTAGGCAACAAAGCTTCAACCTCTCTGCTAGAGAGACTATACTAGAGATCGTTGAATTTGCCACATGGTTGTAGCTGTGGATAAAACCAACTTGGCTGCCCATGGCATGAAACTGAAAAATATTCCCATGGTAAAAATAGCAAAGTATTGATTGAAAATCAGACAAGTATAATTTTTCTGATGTGACGTGCTTTTCAGCATCATTAATAACATCCAAGAATTATTTTAATTTTTTGATTTCTTTCTTTTGCTTTTAGTCCATTTTGTTAAGTTTGGTTTTTTAATTCCTATTTGTACCCATAATAGGACCATAATAGGTCCTATCCACCTGTTTGCATTTGCATCCACAATCTATTTCTTTCAAGTTCAAAAGGATGCTGTTCCCAGGATCATTTCTCAAGGGAAATTGCCTTCTTTTTTTCCAGGGCTGTAGTTCTAAGTAAGGTGGATTTTTAAGGTTCTGTGCAACTTCTTTGAAAGAATGTTGGTTTTGCTGTACTCTCCAATCATTTTCATTGTGTTTCAGACTTATAATGGCCCTTGGCACTTTGTTTACTTAAGCAATGAGATATCAAAGAGCTCCTTTTGTGGCACTGTTACCTCCTCAAGTTCAGTCCCTGTACATTGTTTCATTATTCTCCAATTCTATGCTGCTGTGTTGCATTGATTTTGTGTTTTGAATTTTTTTTCTTAATGGTATTTCTAAGAATTGAGAGGTCAACAGCAATGCTTTTTAGTAGAGCATGTGAGTAGAAGTAGGTCTGTCTTGCTTTCTCCATGGAAAAGTGCCTCTTTATAGAGGATCTATGTAGGTATAAATATATATGTTTAATCAGTTGCTAATTTATGTGTTTCTGTTTTTACATGACAGCTTTCCTTGAGGCCATGGTACTGCTTACACTTTGTTGAGAGATCTTATTGTGGCCTTGCAGTACTTGGAGGGGTCTAAGTGAAAGATGAGGACAGACTTTTTAACAGGACCTGCTGTGACAGGATAAGGGCTAATGGTTTTAAGTTGAAAGATGATTGATTTAGGTCAGATTAGATATAAGGAAGAGGTGTTTCACAGTGATGTGGTAAAATAAAATACCAGCACAGGTGCTCAGAGAGTTGGTGAATGCCCTATCCCTGAAAATATTCAATGTCAGGTTGGATGGGGCCCTGAATAACTTGATTGAGTTGAAGATGACCCTGCTTATCACAGGGGCCTTGGGCTGGATGAGCTTCAAAGATCCTATCCAACTTAAAGCATTCCACAATTTTATGATTTGTAGTTTCTCCTGCTCTGCTACATTCATCTTATAGAAGGGCAGTTTTCTTGGCTTGGGTTTACTGTCTTACAAACAGTCAGGTGCTTCCTTCAGAGCCCAGCTCGAGTGAGTTCACGTCTGCACAGTATACTCTGTGTACTCAACATTTTCTTTCATAACCAAGACTTTGCTCTTTTGCTTTCTTCTGCTGGTCCAGTCTCACCTCCAATACTTGATTTGGAGGTTTTCCAGAAAATAGAACGACTAAATAAAAGGTGCTGAACAAGTATCTGTTCTACAGTGAAATTTCAGAATAATTAGTGTTTTGAAGGCAAAGCAGATTTGACTTAGGGAATTTAACTTTCTTGCCAGTTCACATAAACATTTAGTTATTGAGTCGGATACTGAGAAGCAAAGATGACAAACTCACACTAAGGGAAAACATCTCATTTTGAGGTTCATCTTCGCTCCAGCCACCTCCTCTCCTCTAGCCATCACTCCAGGTCCTTCTCAGTGCCTTTAGGGAGACCAGGGACTTGGGGTCAGGACATTGGGTCAGGACATGCTTGTTTCTCCTTGCTGCTCCTTTTCTCTCACCCTTTTCTTCCTTATTACTTGTTTCTCCTGCCCCAGTTGGGAGGTCTGGTATGACAGGGGTTGGAAGCACCTGTGGCCCAGCACAGGGCAGCCCTGGCTTCTCCTCACAGAAGCCTCCCTTGCAGTCGACTGCTCACTCCCTTGCTGTTTCCATCCACTACAGAGCAGAAGGCAGGCAGAAGAGACACAAGATTCATGCTTCAGTAGGACATTCCCCTTAAACAAGACACTTGAATGTAGCAGAGTGAGGAACAGCAAGGTGTAAGGTCTAGAAATTGGACTGATTTTTCTTCTTTGTGCAAAATTTTTAAACTGTGAGGGAAAGTGGTCCTAAAAACCAAAAAGAAAATGGCATTTGCATATTTCCACTCTCTGTCCTTCATCAAGATTGCATCATTCTAAAGGGACCAACTTCTTAATTAGTAACAACCTGATGGCATTCCAAAGGATTACAAGGAGAGCCTTGGCTAAGCTCGGCAGCTTGTGATGTTCCTGCTGGGTGCTACTACCTGTGAAATTATGGAAAAACTGGCGCTTCTGGCACGTGATGTCCTGCAAGCCACCCACAAAGCACTCAGGTTCTTAGGCAGAAGGACATCAGTAAGAAAACTGAGATTTAAGAATGGTTGGCAAGCCCTATTGTGAAGTACCAAATAGTTGTAATTTATGTAACAGAACATCTGCATTGAGAAATGCATTTTATGCCACACAAAGATAAATCATGTAAAAGAGCTAATTCCCCCTGAGCCCTGGATAGCTGCACTTCACACATGGATGTTTATCTTTTAAACTGATGTACTGTGAGTGCAGTGGTCCTGCAGTGATTTAGGGCTTGAAACAAACTCTCAGGCAAGTGATATATTTGGAATTATTTAGTTAATTTTTTCATCACTTAGAGATTCTGGGACATAAAGGGGCACTCTGGGACATCAATTAAAACTTTTCCAGAGGAGGTTAGGGTAGAAGTTTACTTTCACTGACATAAAAAAAATCAAAACATTCTTTGTTCCAGCACAGGCTAACTTGAATTTGCAGTTTATTGCAGATATTCAAAATCAAGTTTGTTTCTTTAAGTTCTTCCTGTATACTTAAATGTATATACATTAAGTGAAAGCATTTGGCAAAATAGTTTTGCCTCTATACATACTTAGCCAGAATCAGTGAATTAATTTGATGCATTTTATGGACCACAACAATTCTTAGCTCTCCTCATGGTCACTTCAGTGCCAAAACAACATCATTGGTGATTTTGCTATTTGTGCTGTTAGAACCTTTCCAAAACTCTACAACTTCTGTATTTCTTACTCTTTTCTCTCTATGGAGAGCTTTAACTGTGCATCAGTAAGCCTTGGTGACTTCTGCCCTTGCTCAGCAGAGATGAGCACTCTTTGGCACTGATTCCATTATTTCTGGGCTCCTGTTTAGAGTGCTCAATGTAACAGATTAATCTGAAAGCAAGTGTTTCATTCTTTAAGATTTATGTTCTGATAAACCTCTTAAACAGATACTGAGTTTTGTTAAGTAATTCCCGTATTTCACATTTAGTTTTGCATTCTCTTTTTTCTTTTTGTTCTCTTCATCTGCATTATAATTTTTAGTCCATTTCTTTCTCTGGTTTTGAGGAGGGTTTTTATAACCTCATGCAGGAATGTTACACTCAAATTTCAGGTTTATCATGATACAAAAAGGTAACAGAATAAGGCACTGGATAACCTCTTTGTAAACTTAGTGTACCATGCTTTTAAAAATAAAAAGCCATATGGTGGGTAAGGGAGCCTTGACTTTTGAAAGAAAGGAGGAAAAGCCAAATATGAGAAGATACCATAATTAGGTTGCAAGTGCAGTCCAGATCCAGCCCCTCCATTGTTTGTATTGGGATCATGCATGCATTTGTTTTTTTCCTTTGGCCCTGCTCAGCCTTTGGAGAAAGTGTTACAGTATTTGTAGATGTGGCACTTAGGGACATGGTTTAGTGGTGGGCGTGGCAGTGCTGGGTTAGCATTTGGACTCTATGACCTTAGAACTCTTTTCCAACATAAATGATTCTAGGATTTCGTGAAAGAAATAGCTGCAATTTTGCTTTGATTTTGTTTTTCTCTCCCTGGAAGGAGTTCTATATTTGTGCACACTGAGGGTGGGGAAAAAAAAAAAAAAGCGTACAGCTAGGTCAAACAGGATGCCTAAAATCTGGATGCGTGCTTTTCTTCTGCTCTATTTTGAGTCTGCGTGCATTCATGTGTATTAGCACATAATCACAGAATATCCTGAGTTGGAAGGTATCACAGGGATCATCGAGTCCAACTCCTGGCCCTGCACAGGACACCCCAAGAGTCACACCATGTGCCTGAGAGCATTGTCCAAATGCTTCTTGAACTCTGCCAGGCTTGGTGTTGTGATCCGTGCCTTGGGGAGCCTGTTCCAGTGGTCAGAGAGTGTTTCCCATTGATATTTCTATGTCCTACATTGGATCTTATATTGGGGAAAAAAAAAATCTGTTATATTAATCATTGCTATTTCTACCTGCTAACAGGTAGGATCATTACAGGGGAAACTTCAACAACTGTAAAGCAGGTGCTTTCTTGTTATTCCCTCTGATAGCCTCTAAATCCACACAGAAATGTTAGATTTTCCTTGTGTGTGCGTTTTGGGTTTTTTAATAATGCAAATTCATACAGTTTTAAATAGGAAATTATTCCTAGGGATTAAGTAAAAACAATTTAAAAGTCCAAGTCTGCAAATAAGGCAACCTCCTTTGAAAACTGCAATTTAAATTTAAACTAAATGGCTTTATATGAGGTTGCATTATATACATAGGGAGTGGTCTTGAGAATTTCTTGAGGCATTTTTCTTCTTTCATGGCAGCTGCAGCCTGCAAGCAAAGCTGCTTTTGATTCCTGTTTTATGTCTCAGAGCAGAGGTAGGATTGTTTGCTGCAAAGTCATTCTTTAGATGTGCGAAGAGGTTCTTTATCTTTTACATTTTCTGATTAATAGCAATGAAATGACTTTTTCTTTCGTAGTCTTTCAGTTCGCAATTCGGTGGTAAATATGACAAAAGGTGCTGTGTGTTCTGTGATCTTGAGGCCTCATAGCATGCAGAGAATTATTGTTTTGACACCTAAATTGTCATTTAGTCTTTCTTGGCATTGTGTGTAAATGTAAATCTGTTTCTTGCAATTGTGAAACTCCTGAAAACGGGAATTTAAATGAACTCAGTATTACTTTCTTAAGGCTTTAAACAGTGTTACACTCTGTATCTGAGAAATGCAGCATGCCCTATTTATGTACAAATGTAGGGACTGCTCTACTTGTATTATTAAGATACAAAATGCTAACATTTTGAAGTAATACAAAACTGCAAACATATATTCCAGAGAATGTTTCAGAGTTTAGGGCTGGCTGCCTGGAAAGATGGGGCTTTAACTCTGATACACAGTCCAGAGTTCATTGTCTGCACAAGATGGCAATAAGCCACTGACAACTCAACTTACTTTTAAAAAGGTAATACATGCACTCTTGTATTACTCTTAATTTCACCACCCCCTGATGTTGAGTTTAATTAAATATAATAATATAAGTAATGGTGGTGATTCCTTAACAAGAAAAGTAATAGAGAGTTCTAACAGCCTCAAGTTGCACAAAAGGAGGTTGATATTGGATATTAAGAAAAAAGTCTTCACTGAAAGGGTGATCAAGCCTTGGAACAGGCTGCCCAGGGAAGCAATGGAATCACCATACCTGGAAATGTTCAAAAACCAGTTAGGTGGGTTGCTTAGGGACATGGTTTAGGGGTGGACCTGGCAGTGCTGGATTATTGGTTGGACTTGATCCTAGAGGTCATTACCAACCTTATTGATTCTATGAAATTAAAATCTCAGTTAGGAATAAGCGTAGGTGGGCAATTTCAAAATGATTACATACTTGGTTGTGTTTTCATGCTAAGTAGTGTGTTGTGCTTATGATTTATAAGGTAGTAGCCACATAATTATGCTTGTGATGTTGTGTTCTGGTGTTCAATTTAGTCCTGCATAGTAGGAACAGTTAAAAAAAGGACTTATGAATGCTGAAGAGAGCAACTCAGTATGATATGGATAGTCTCTAAAACTCTGAGTGGTATGACCAAAACCAGTCAACCAGGATAGTGCTAGCAGTCATGGTAGAGGGAAAGCTCACCTTTTCTGAGAGGTGTGAGTCACGTCATACACTTGTAGAGAATTTGGTAGCAGAGTAGTGGTTCATGAACTAGACCATGTGCCTTTTTGTTCTGTTTCTACTGCCTTCAAGTGCTTTTACTCTGTCTTGTGTCTAAGTTATGCTTTTGGCAGAAAAACAACTAGACTGTCTGATGTGCTGGAAGCAGAACAATCTTGTATATATTTGGGGAAGCAAAATGTGTTATGCTCAAGTCCTCTAAGAAGGAGAATAAAAAAAACTTCCATTTTTTTTTTCCCCAAAGCTATTCAGGTTTTGTCTCAGCTATGCCAATCTGTCAGTGCAGCTGTCAGTGTGATGCTTTTTTCCAAAGCGCAGAGATGGCTCAGCTGAAAGCATCCAGTCAAGGATAGGAGAAAGGTCCATGCAGGGAGCAGGAGTTGTAAATCTGACTGCATAGTACTTTGTCAGCCTAGTATAATACTTAATGTATAGGTAGGAATTAGGATGGAGAGGGAAGTGAGTGAGGAATGGGGAAAACAGGATAACTCAATTCACTGTATTCAGTAATATTCATACTTCTGGTGATTGGTTTGGTTTTATTTTGCATCTGGGAAAAGTTGGTAAAGTGTAATTTACCTGGTAAAATGTAATTCAGTGTCTTGGACAAGATTAAGGAGGAGATCAAAGTGTAGAGTTAGATAATGTCCTTATCTTCCAGAAAGCTATTTCTTCTCACCCAGTCTCAAGCCTAAATAAAGACTATACATCTATGTGGATATACAGATTGAGAGATAAGAGGTAGTGCTGTCTCAAAGTCACTCTAGGCAAAGGTTCCCAAGAGAATATAGACCTGGTTTTGCTTTGTCAGTTTATTCACAATTGGGAGTACTGTGGATGAATCCTGGTTCATAGATTTGTCAATGTTCTCCATTAGAAGTACAGAGATACCTGGGTATCTTCTTTGAGAACTTGGTGAGCTGGTATGACATGTTTTCAAGTCAGCATGGATACAGACACAACACTCTGTAAAGTAAAATCTTTGACTCCTTGTTGATCCTCATCTGAACCCTTCAGTAATTCCACTGTGGTTACAGGACTCTTTTGATGCTGTTGTGTACTCCATGGCTAGCACCATATTTAGGGCTCTCTCCAGTGATTGCAAACTGTCTTCTCAACTTGGCGTAATTGAAGTCTCCTACTTTAAAGCGTGAGCTACAAACAAGGCCCAGCTAATGAAATAATCTCCATTTCCTGCACTTTAATGCAATTTTGCAGCTCAGGAGGTTAGCGTTTTTCAAATTACCATATATCAGAGAGATGGGAGCGAAATGTTTGTATTACATCATATTTCTTATTAAAAAATCCAACAAAACAAATACCTCCTTCCCCCCCCCCAAAAAAAAACCCCAAAAAACTAAAAAGACAAGTTGTAACAAGATGCACTGTCCCCCCCACACACATAGAATCACATGCACAGATATGAAGAGGAGGAACAGAGAAGGCAAATACACTGATGGTATTAGTTGTGAGTGACTGCTTATAGTCACTACATCCATCTGAAACTATTGCACTGTGAATTTTTTCATGCCCATCTGTCTGAGCAGGATAAATGCCCCAGTTGCAGAAAATCATCAGTTTGATAGTTTAGTTTAGTTGTTCCAATCAGTAAATAATACAGTAAGCACAGTGTTGAAATGAACCCTGAGTGATAAACTGGCATGAAAACCAATTCTTTACAGGCTCTGTAGCAGGGCCAGTCAGGAAAGGATCACATCATTCAAAGGAGCAGCCTTCAATGCTCAGACTTCTGCTGTGGAGGAATGATGGGCCAAGTGATAACCAAGGGATCAGGATTAGGTAGGAAGCTGACAAATGGAAGCATCCTGGTGAGTGTCCATCATCTGGGTCTCCAGAACCTTTTGTCAGTGCTCACGAAGGACAGAGGAAGGTGATTAAGAGGGAGGTCAATTTACAAATGTTTACAAATGCTTGGATTTTACCTTGCCAACCTAATATCTTTCTGTGATGAGAAATCCACTAGCTCTGTGGATGAGGGAAAATCAGTAGACGTCCTTTGCTTGGATTTTAACAGGGTTTTCACACAAATTCTTCTATAGCCAAATGAGAGAGAAGCTAAATGGATGTGTGTACTAGAAGATGAGTGGGACACTGGCTAGACCACCAGACCCAAAGAGCAGTGGTCAGCAGTTCAGAGTTCAGGTACTGATGGCAAGTCACTTGTGGTGCTCATACAGAGTTGATAGAGGTGCTAATGCTGTTTAACATCTTCATTAATAACCAGAATGATTATATAGAGAGCATTGTCAGCAAGATTTGAGATAACACCAGACTGAGAAGAGCAGATGATACACTGGACTGCTCCCTGCTCTGCAGAGGAATATCAATAGGAAGTAGAAATGGGCTGAGAGGAACATCACAAAGTTCAGTGAAAACATACAGGAGTTCCCCATGACAGAATAAAACATGGAGCAATCCTGGCCAGGCACAGTCTGGCTCAGCTGCAGCTTTGTGGAGAGGAGAACAAGTTGTACATTTGTCAGCCATTGCAGCAGTGAGGGGGAATGGCAAACTGGGCTGCATCACCAGCCTGGGCAGCAGGGTGAGGGACATCTCATCCCCTGTCAGACTGCACCAGGAGTACTCTGTCCAGGCCCAAGTGTTCACACATTTGTTTCTGATTTCTTGAGCTTTACTTCAGGAAAATCTGATACAGATAAAAGGCTTAGTTCTTCAACAGGTTGAAGAAATTTAAGCAAATGCTTTGGAAGATTGCTTCTGAAAGATTTTTGTTATTTCAGTAGATACTGTTTTTTAAATAATCAGTGGAAAGATGCTTTTATTCTGAAAATTGCAAACTTTTTAGTTGGTAATAGACCAACACAGTAGGTAAAAATAAAAAAAAAGTGAAAAAATCAATACTTTAAATATTTCCCAAGCTTATTCTTCCTGTAGCAAAGGTAGC
Source organism: Pycnonotus jocosus (assembly GCA_013400435.1). NCBI lineage: Eukaryota > Metazoa > Chordata > Aves > Passeriformes > Pycnonotidae > Pycnonotus > Pycnonotus jocosus. The sequence goes on along the minus strand of VWYP01004868.1, from coordinate 735,750 downwards.
ACTTGTTAAGTGTATTGAGCTAAATATTAATGTAAGTAAAAACTATGATTCTAAAAAGGAAATAATTTGTTTTACCTTCAATGATAATGGAACTATAGGCATTCCATATTCCATATGCCTAAAACTAAAACTATTATAATCATGTGACCTTCAGCTTTTATCTTTCACTTCAGTGTGTCCAGTGTTTTGGGACACAAGGAGAATAACAGGGTATGGGCATATAATATCTTTTCAGACACTAAACATTTTAATATCAAATAATACCTTACCATGACAACTGGTCCAGGCCATGAAATGCAGACACACGAAATTGTATGCATTTAGTTTTAATTCCCGTCTTATGCCATTCCATGGAAATTATGGCATTAATCAGCAGTAGCTTTTGTCCAGTAACATAAAATTTCTTTGAACACAGACTTATCCTTGAATGTCTGCACAAAAACTGGAGAAAAATCACCTGTGTTATTCACACGTTATTTGAATTATTGCACTAACATCACATTCTTAATTTGGGTGATTGCTTAGGTTTCGAAATCCCACAGTAAATATTTGACGGCAGAAATAGGATCAGTGTTTTCAGCAGTGCCGTGTTCATGCCTGCCATGCACAAAGAGACCCAGCAGTTTGTACGAGTTTAAAGTACAGTGGCAAATACACAGTGTAGATGAATGGAACTAGTGAGCTTCTGTGCTAAGCGTTAGTGTTTTTATCAGCCCAGTACAGTGCCTGAAGAGTCTTGCTGCCCAAGTAGGCATTAGTAAGGCTGGGAAAGGGTGCCTTCCATCACTTCTTGTACTACACTGGCTACATGTTGATCCTTCTGAGTTCTTAACAATCCCATCTCAGCAGTCCTGCCTCAGTTTGATATTTTACTGATGTGGCTTGCCTCTGGCTTACACGTTCTCACAACTTTCTGGTTTTCTCCAGAGTCTGAGCCAAGTTGATGCAGCTGGGTCATATCAGAGCTTGGCACTGGGTCAATACCGCTGAATCCCAGAATGGGAAGAGTAAGAGGTTCAGGTGGTTGGAAACTAGCCTGGATATGAGCTTCATCAAGAAATTAAAGATCAGGTTGGGCAGCTTTGCAGATGCACAAGTCTTTTTAAACTGTGTCTGTGTTTCAATCTGAACCTCAGCTGAGTGTATTTGAACCATGCCAATTATACACCTTTGACATAAATATCATAATATATGTGCTTATACATATACCTATACAATATTGCTAAGTAGTATAAACATTAAATGTGTATCCTCTGTAAAGATCAGTTAATCATCTTGGTTCAAACACAAAAGGTGGACTTGTGAGGTAGGGAAGCTGAAACCCTCCACCTCAACATCCCTTAATTGAAAGTTGAATATATCAGGTTTCTTATAGTTCTATTAAAAATGAACAACTGGATAATAAATATTTGAGATGTGGTCCAAAGCCAGGAGAAAATAAAAAGGAACACCACAGTGAGCTGTGGTTTGGAGGCTGGGGATCTATTTCCTTCATCCTTGACTGAGCAGTACCCACAGTTATGTACTGTAGTATGATTTAAATTCAATTGGAAAACAGGTTTTTAGACTTAAGGTATCAGTATGGATATTTCAGTATTAATGAATTTCAGGTCTTTAAATTTATTTTCTCTTTTTCTTTCAGGCAAGCCCTGCTCCTATAATTGTCAACACAGACACCTTGGACACAATCCCTTATGTAAGTATTAAGGGGTTTTTTTATAAATATGTAGAGTTGGTTTATTTTCACACAGAAATTCTGTTTGGTATTGCATAGAAATTATCTTATAAACAAGTCTTGCAATTATTCATTTCTTTTACAGTTACATAGTAGTTTTTTTTTTCTAGGAAAAGAAATTGGGAATGACAATTGCACTCAGGTGAATCATAGCATATTATATACACACAATTTGTACTTTGTTTACTAAAATTAGCCTTTCTTTGAAAAAAAGAAAAGTGATTTCGTTGAGGCTGTCATCCTTACCAGTGGCATGAGTATTTCCTTTTAGAGCCATGCACACCCTGCTAGCTTAACACAAAGATACCTGGATGCACAGTGTATATTAAAATGGTGCAACATCCCTTCATTTGTCTGTCTATCTTTCTTTTGTCAATGGAAATTGCTCATGATAAATAATAGCTCAAACTAATTGACTTAAAATTTTCCCATTAATGTGTCTTATTTTTTATGGCTTCTAGGAAACAGATTATCCTAAAATAAATGCATGTTTTTATTAGATTTAAAAAAATCTGTTTTTTCCACAAGCATTTGATATTACTGTCATTTAGACTGTAAAATCGGCTCTAGTTGAAGATAAAGGACATAGGAAAACACAAAGCAAATGCATCACAGAGAGTAACAGGCTTAAATGATTGGAGGAAAGAAAAGCAAGTAGCACAAAGCTAGCCAGCCAGTATCTAATCTTTCTTCTTGCTTCATCTTAGTTATCTTTTTGAAGCTCCTAATTAATGTGTCTCATCTGTCGTGTTTTGTCCGCATCTGTTTCTTATGATACCAATGCATAAGCCTAATTATTTATCTACCTACACCAATCATGTTGCTGGGTTCTGTCTTTCAGAAGACTGTTGATGAGGAAGTTTAATAGGGGTTGTCCTGGCCAGTTTGTTACTGATAATTCATAAAACTTAGAAATTATGGTGCAGAGCACAGGTAAAGATCACAGCCAAGAGCAATTTAGAAGAATGACAGTGCTCTAAAGCAGAAGAGAATTAGGTCCCTTGATGGGAATATGAACTATTGGGAAGGGTTAAAAAGTTAAATAGAATTTCTCCCTTCATTTGCATGCAGATTTTTTAAATGGCTTCCTATCATTTCTGTCTCAGTTTTCCATCCCAACATCAAAACCATCTGCTATGGTCTCACTTTCAATAGGTCTGTCTGGCTTTTCTCCTGTATTTTGATGAGACATTTTACACTTAGTGTTCTCTAGTCTTCCAAAAGGGACACTGTGAGCCCCAGTTCTCATTTTCAGCACTGGACTTGTGCCCAGGATCCTCTGCAGCTACGGTGTTAGAATTCCTAAATACAGATGCAATTACACTGGTGACAAGATGCTCAATCAATATGATTTATTCCCTTAGCACATCCTATCAGTACTTACACACTTTTATGCCACTTTTGTATTAGAGTTCCTTTCTCTTAAATAATAAAGAACAAATGACCAAACACATTCAAGAGAAATGTTGACAGTAGGCTGAGAAGTGCCTGTGGGCTGTTTCAGTCTCCAACAAATGATGTGAGCTGGATAAATAAACAGAAGGTGCTTACTGTAGAAATAGACAACCCTAAATTAGTCACCTTGCTCTTCCCAGCCTGGGAAGAGTTATTTCTGTTAGGTGTGGACACAGCAGCACCACCACAGAGTGACTTACTTAACAGTAGACACTAAGAAACACTTCACCTTGACCTGTCTACTGTGCCCAGGTCACCACAGTGCCCCACAAAATTTGGGGTCTCTGCTTTACAAGTAGCTATTTCCTTCTGCTCAGGATTTGTATGCTTGAACATTCTCTAAAATGAGACCCAAAAACAAGCCATGAACAAATGACCTCTTCCTCCAGAGTAATATTTGAGAGAGTAGGCTGGGAGACCTGTGTTTTCTTTCTTGCTCTCAGGAGTAATGCAGTTTAATTTAGTTTGTTTTCATGTTGTAGTTCCTCTGCAAGGGAGATGCTGCAGTCACTGGGCCAGATCCATGTTTGCTTCTGTGTGCATCCCCTCCTGGTCCAGAGATCCTTCCCAATACAGATTGCGTGACAGCATGTGGTGGATTGACTATGGCAAATAGCCAAAAACTCTTCTCACTCCTCTCTGCTGTGGGTCAGGAAGAAAATAGGAGATATAACAGCAGAGTTGTATATGAAGATAATGAGTTAAATAGGGAAAGCAAATGCTGCATATACAGGTAAAGCAAAATAAGAAATTCTTTCACTACTTCTCATCAGCAGCCTTTCCTTGAAGCAAGGCTTCATCATGTGTAGCAGTTATTTGGGAAGACAAATATAACCATGAATGTTCTTCCTTGCTCCTCCTTTCCCTGAGCTTTTATTGCAGAGCACCATGTGATATGGAGTATTCCTTTGGTCGTGTGGGGTCATCTCTCCTGGTTAGGTCCCCTCCAAACCCTGTACCCACCCCCAGCTAGCTATCTACTGAGACAGGAAGGGAAAAATCAAAAGGAAAAAAAAAGCCTTGATGCTGTGCAAGCTCTGCAGCGATAACCAAAATGCTGGTGTATTATCAACATTGTTTCAGCCACACATTGAATTATTGCTCCACATAGGCTACTATGGAGATTAAACCCCTTTCCAGCAAAGCCCAGTACAGCCTGTAGTATTGCATGGGTCCTGTAATACAGCCTATAATATCATGGGGGTTTAGGGGAGTTTTGCCTCTCTTTTAAATATTTGGAAATACAGAGACAAATCTTCCAAACCAGATGAGTTAAGTGTATGATAGTGCAGCCATCATTGTATCATTTATTTTACAGGAAATGTAATTTAGCAGATATGCCCTAAAACATTTTTTTCTGGATGAGGTCAGTTCAGAGAGATAACAAAAAGCTAGATTTAATTATGATTTTGCAACTTGAACATATGTCAAGCTGCTGCATTTTCAGCACTGTTAGGACTTCTAGATATGCCTGGGGCAAGACTCTAAGTGCCTAGGAACATCTTTGGTGAATGTTTAAGTATCCTTAGAGTTAGCTAGCTAGGTATTTGCACTTCTGAAAGGAACTACTGATTTTTAGTTGCCATAAAATAAATACCTAACTCTCTGAGAAAAAAATATTTTATGGATCAAAGTGCCCACGTTAAATGATTATATTTTCTGTCCAAAGCTAAAAGCAGCCTTGATGTAAGAGATGCTGATCCTCTCTCAGAACTGTAGAGTGTTTAAAACACCCAGAAGTGCTGTTCCTTGGAGCTATAGTGATCTTAGATTCCTGCTATTTATCTCTGGTTTTCAGCTCCCATTGCTAAAGTACACTTTGGAGTCCAGGAAGACTGGATGGGAAGAACGAGAATTTTTCAGATCCTACTAACTGAATAATTTTTCTGATTTTCACATTCTTTTTTATTTTTCCTTACTCTCTTTCTCTGGTCTTAAATGGTTGACCTTGAATTCTTTAGACTGAGTTTGCCTTCCACAAATCTGAGCACTGTTTCTAAATCAACTTGTTGAATAGAATTAAAAGGCGAGGGAATACATAAGCAAGTGATATGTCTCAAGAAAATGTTTGACATATTAATTTTTGATTTCTCACTGTTGGCATTTTCTGAGATACTTTTCATGACAACTGGTTAATGCTGTCCACTCAAGTGTTTGCAAAAAAAAAAAAAAAAAGTGCTGCCTAAAAAAGTGTATACAATGCATTTTTTAAATTAATTTTTTTTCTTAAATAATGGTAATTTTCATTGAATTTATCATAAAAGAGTTAAGTAATTCATTTTATACCATGTAGAAATCATTTCCAAAATTAAGCACTGGAATAAGCTTGGATTTTCAAATTTTGGTGAATCAGAATGGCATTTTTCTCTGTAATTACTAACCACAACTCATAACCAGTTAGATCCCTAAAAAAGATCAGGCTATTTCTAATGTTGTTACATGCCAGATGGGTACTTCTCATGATTTCCTTAGACTCCTGCAACAACCTTTGTCATTGTTTCATTTTATGGGATGTACCCTCAATGCATTTCCAATTCATTAACAGCTCTGCTCATCCTCTCTGCCATCTTCCTCCAAAAATTCCTGAGTGTTTCTGGGAGAGATTCCTCACAGTGATGGTCAGCATTCACAAAGCATGTTCACACGTCATACTTGCACTGGTCCACCTGAAAGAAATTTCCTATTTACAATTGGTATACAACTGGCAAACTGAATGATTTGTCTCATTAACCCTCTAATGATTTAAAATCACATAATTAAACATTTTGCAACTGTTGACATTCTTCAAACCTTTCAACTCAATAGTTTGGAAAAAAAAATCATCCTTTGTGGGACTGGTTTTCATCAGTATGCTTTTCTTAGATGAGATAAAAGAAAAGGCCTTATTCTATTATAGTGTGTGTTATTCCTAATAATTTGGGCCTGCAGCAAATAACAGAAGAAACAGTTAATTAAGTTTTCTTCTAGGATCAGTGGTTTGAAAACTTGGGCTCGCCAAGCTTTGGACGTGGGAATAAATTTGATAGGAAGCTTCGATGGTACAAAACGAATTATTCTGTGACATTTTAAGCACAATTAAACATTTGTGGGAGTTTGTTTGTTCTCTATTCTTTGGCTGTAAATTTTAGATCTCTTTGTATAATGAGAAGCATTAATTTGATAACATATGAATCATCTCATTTTCTCTGTTGCATGGAACAGGCCTTATTTATTTATTTTTTCATTTCCAAAAAGCTGCATAGTTCAGTTAAAGGTAGCTATAAGGCTATCTTTGCTGCATCACTTCTAGAAATTGAAGGGAGACTTTCTATTTATCTTTCAATGGAATTTTATTTTCTTTTCATCTTAACAAAAAATTTCAGAAAAGTTCACTCAAGTACTGTAGTTGTTCCCTTCCTCCTCCATCTTGTCACAGCAGTAAGATCTAAGGAATATGTACTTTATTTGCCTTTCAGTCACAATGAATTCCTCATATTTCTTCAGTTTCACATTGTTTTTTCAAATTATTATTTTTATTATTACTATTATATGATCAGTATCATTATTTTATTATTGGTTTGATTTGCTAACTGTACTGCCTGTGCTGAGTTCAGTGAAGATACATTTAAGACATGCCCTGAAGAAGTAATTTTCAAACTATGTAGGTTATGTTTTCATGAGCTGTAATCAAATCTTGGTGTTGTTTTACACTTGGCTGAGTGTGGCCACAGAGGATGTTTTGGTGCATCCCAGTTTAGGGACGCTGTGAGCTCAGCCCCTCCTGGAGCAGGACTGTGACACGTCCTGCTCAGGTAAGGGTGGGGGCCAGGATGATGCCAAAATGGGGAGTTTAGCAAAGCTTTCAGCTTTCCTCCCTGCCATTTAGTGACTGCACTTAGATTTAGCACATTAGAAGGAGAAACATAAAAGCTTAAACCACGGCTGAAAATAAAAATAAATTCTTCCTGTTCTGATGGTGTGGATGGAATCAGGCACTTCCCTCTCAAGTGAGAAGAAACTATATTTTATTGATGAAAAGTTATTTATTGAAGTTCAGTGGTAAATGCAGCAGTGGTTTAACAAGAATTAATGGCCAGGTATACTTGAGCATTTACTGCATAGAGAACAGACAGGCAGAATTTTAGGGGCATCTTCCCACTGAGCCATGAGGTTCAGAAAGGACCTCATTGTGTTCCAAACTTCCTTTCAGAGGGGAGTTTAGGGGCGGCTGGATCCAGACCTAGTCTCATCCTTGGCTAATGGTTGATGTCTAAAGGATTATATATTCGCAGTCACAGAATCAAGCAGGTTGGAAAGGCCTCTGAGATCATCAAGTCCAACCTGTGATCAAACCACAATGTCAACGAGACCATGGCACTAAGTGCCACATCTAGCCTTTTCCAGTGACTCAACCACCTCCCTGGACGGCCCATTCCAATGTTTAATCATCCTTTCTGAAAGATTGCCAAGTTTCAGTGTGCTCATTCTCAATTCACTTACCAACCATCTGATGTCATATGGAATCTTGTAACCTTGAGAGGCATTCCTGCTCAAGGAGAAGTCCTGGTGTGCAGCCCAGTGCCATGCAGGAGAGTTCAGCAGGCCTTGGGCTGTCTACTTTTCATGGAGTGAGGTGATAGTCATAGTCATATTTGGATACTGACTACAGATGCTGGTTTCTTCCAAATTTGCCTTGAGTTGGACATTGACCATCATTCTGATTAGCTGAGTGTATTGCCCAGATGTTGGTCTTGATGCTACCTGTGTCCCCTCCCCAGTGCAGATTCAGCTGTCAGGACCAGGTACATCCATGACTGACCCCCACTTAGGGTTATTACTTGAGCAAGCGTTAGTATGGAATATAAAAGGCAGGTTGGGGATGGGAGCGCATTACCACACCTGACTAAAAAGAATGAGTAAAATTGGTGAATTTCTGAGCACAGTCAGTGCTCTAAAGGCTTTTATTGGATAATAAGAATGTAGGTGCATTCTAGACCTAGATAAGTAAATTGGAGGGGTAGGTGCCTTATATATTTTTACTATAGAGCATGTCTTTACATAATTATTGTTAAATGTCATGTATGACTGAGCTGATTTTGGCTGGGGTAGAGTTAACTTTCTTCTCAGTGGCTGGTATGAGGCTGTTTTGGATTTGTGCTGAACTCATGGTCACTCATATAGCATGATTTTGTTACTGCTGAGCAGGGCTCACACAGACCCAAGGCCTTTTCTGCTTTTCCTGCTGCCACACTGGTGAGGGAACGGGGAGTGCCTGGGAGGTTGGGAGGAGACACAGCCAGGACAGGTGATCCCAGCTGACCGGAAGGATATGGTGTGACATCGTGCTCAGTGAATAAAGTAGGGGGAAGAAGGAGGAAGGGAGGGACATTCAGAGTAATGGAGTGTATCTTCCCAAGTCATGTTTACATGGGATGGGGCCCTGGTCTCCTGGAGATGGTTGAACACCTGCCTGCCCAAGGGAAGTAGTGAATTAACTCCTTGTTTTGCATTGCTTGTGTGTGTGGCTTTTGCTTTCTCTATCAAACTGTCTTTATCTCGACTGGTATTGAGATAGGGGAGTAAGCAGTTGTGTGCGGCTTGGCTGCTGGTTGGGATTAAACCACAACAATGACTGTGGATGATGAGCAAATTTTTGAGGATAGTGGTAACAGAAGAACAAAAGTAAATTTTGGTCTAAAAGGATAGGATCTGAATTTTTACAAAAGTAGGAAACTCATGAAGTTAGGATTTTTAAATTAATATTATATCAAAATATATAAAAATATCATTATGTAGATGTAGATATATTTTTCCATTGACTTCTCAGAATAAATTTGTTGCTTCTTTCTTAATTAGTTTGATCATAGTCTTGAAAGTCAGATTACACACCTTATTATCTCTAATGACTTCCATTTTTCTAGATTGTTAACCTGTAGTTTTGTTTATTAGGCATACTCATCTTTCAGCCTGTCATTATTGTGCATTACAGTGGAGAAGCTAAAGCTGGTAGAGCTCTGTGCTTTGAAAGCTGCATTAGCTTGGCTTGTCTGTTTTGGCCCTTAAATTGTATCACAGCAATGTTTTTTGGCCTGGCAAACACTGCTGTATTCTGCGTGTCATTATTTCTCCCATGGAATAAGACATTTTTCTTTTATAGTAGCAGTATTGACAGGGTGATTTAAATAATGTTTATAAAATATTTTGTGATCATTAGTTTAAAAGGTTCTACAGAATACAAAACTAATGAACTAATATAAAACAGCTCCCCTTAAACATGCAAAAATAGAGAAGTTTTCATCCTACTGTCTGATGACCTAAATGGATTTTAGAGTGACATCATAAAAATATGCTGCTTCTGTTGAAAACTCAAAGCAAAGGTACAGAATGTATCTTAATGATTTATTTTTCTTCTATTTCATACTCACTGTTTTTCTACCTGAAAATAAATTTTTAAAAACATTTTCTTTTAAAATATACTGTTTTAAAAAGAAACATTTTTTAAAGAAATGCCAAAATGATTCTGAATGTAAAAATGTGGGGTTTTTTTTCATGTGTTTTGCTTTTAAATTCTGAAGGTATTTTTAATATTTAAGCCTTATCAAAGACATAATTTTTAATTAAGGAGGAAAGCTTTGCTTTCAAGTAAAACAACTTCATTTTTTTAGGGGATTTATTTTATTTTCTGTAGGAATGAGCATTACATTGTCTATTTGAGTGCTACATATCATAATATATAAAAAATCAAAGAGCCTTCATTGTGTCTGGATGTAGGTAGAATTATCACCATCCTGTCAATCCAACAAGTAAATACATACCTTGGTCACATCTAATTATTCCTTCATGCTTCTATTCTTCAAAATTACAATACTGTCTATTTTCAATTGCCTATGAATGATGCTGGACTTCAGATTCAATCAAGGAGTTCTTTCTATGGATGTTTGAAGTGTTGCAATTAGCAGAGTGGGAGAGAGGAGCTTATTGAACTGTAGAGATCACATCCTACACTCATTTGCATCCCTCGGCTTTGGGGGGACACAGCACAGAGTGTGTAATGCTTCATGCTTTTTGGATTTGGAGTACTTGGAGTGCAAGTACCTTAGCATTTCAGCCCAGGTCATGGCTGTGCACTTACCAGTCTTAGTTCTAACACTCTCAAGTTTGTGAAGCAGATTTTTTGATGAAAGACTACACTTGCCAAGAGGTTTTTGGATACCTACTATCGGGTCCTTTGGATGACAATGTAATAAACCCCTTGAAGGAGGTACAGCGTTTTGCTTTTGCAAAGTCTGTTCTTGTTGGGCCACTTATCCTTGTTGCCTCTGCTGGGGCAAGCCAGCCAGGCATTGCACTGTCAGGTATTTTTATCACTGAGAAAAATCATATATACTAGATACATATGAGGATGTGTACCCTCATACCCCTTCCCTACACCCAGCTATATTTAATTTTTAATTTGCCTGTGATGTTGGCACATGCTGCAGAATGCAGTGTATGCCTGTTAAAGTTGTTTGAAGCACTTGGAGGTCTGAGGCAGCCTTGAATTACATGGACCGACCTGACCTAAATGAAATGTCGTTTGAATTTGGTTTTGTCATTCTCTCCCTAGCCTTGAATTAGCTTTTCCTTTTGTATAATTCTTTATATCTTATGCTACCACAGCTAACCTTACTGCATATTGTAGCACTAGGCTAAAGTCAGTTGGGTTGGTAGGTTTGCAAAGATCCAGTGGCTAACATAACCAAATATGTTTTTATAGCACAGTTTGTGGTCTTAAACCATCAAACCCATTGTCTTTTACATTAAATACTTGCTTAGAATATACGTATATATATATGTATGTATGTATAACATTAAGACCCGTGGCAGGGAGATCGCCACTGGGTGATCTTTAAAGTTGCTTCCAACCCAAACTATTCTGTGATTCTAAGAAGCTGATAAAGCTCTTCAAGTATACAAGGCTATTTTACCATTGCAATAGCTTTGAGTAACTTCATGAAGTTAAAGTTTTGAAGTGATCTGGGAAACAGCATAAGGAGTACAAGTGAATAACTACTTACCTATAGAATTATTTTTAATGGGTTTTGGGGGTTTTTTTTGGTGTTTCAAGATAATGGGACTTCTATTGGTCAGTATTCACTGTATTAGAAAGGTGTAGAATTTAACTGAAAGCTCTGGTGAAAAAAATGATAGACGAACTAGCGATGTCTTCATCTTCTTGATTTTAACTATACAAAAGGAAGAAAGCTTTCATTTTTCATCAGACTTCATTTTGGAGGATTTCAGATTAATTGCTGTCAGAGGCAGATGTGTTCCTTTGACCTTGGATGATCTAAGAAGTAAAGAGAAAATGTCTGAAAGTATTGAAGAGAAAGCTTGTTTTGATGAAAAGTGGAAAAGAAAAATCTTGCTTTCATGTCTTACTGGACGTATGATGGTTTGATTACAATGGTTTTCCACTCATTTAAGATGAAGTATGTCTGAAATGTATTTTACAAGGACTCTTCCTTGTGATTTTAAGAATATTTGCTTTTTGATGTCTAGAATTGCTGAATATTTTGCTTTGCGAAGTACCTGTTAAAGTTCAGCCAAGGCAAGGTTTTTATCCTGGCAGTACATAACGCAACATCAGTAATAACAATGGATAGAAAATACACCCTTCTCTTGTGATCTTTTAGGTATTGCTCTTAACATTATTCACTGTGTTTTTCATAGCAGCATTTTTTCCTGTTATTTATGGTAACTTTCTAAAACTTTTAGAATAGCTGGAGTGTGTTCTCATTCATTACCTACAGCGATATAAAGAGATCTCAATGGAGCACCATTCTCTTTTATTAAAATCGCAAATTTAGCCATTTAAATGCTTTTATTTTCCCCCATTGTTAGACAGGGATTAGCTGATCTATGTTGTAAAACTAACACAGCTTCAACACAGTTTCAGCAAATACTCTGAAGTCCCTACTGTTGCAAGTTGTGAGTGTAGACATTTTGGGAATATGAGTTATTTCTAATCCAGATTTTAAACAATAAAACCTCATGCTACCTTTAATGCAGTGATCTACTGAATCAGACTTGATAGTAAATTACATTTTTAATCAGTGTTTAGATGACCTAGCATAGAGTAGGAAACCCAAATAGGCCACAGATAATATCTGTTTTCCTGATCTTAGAAATTGCAACCCTCATAATTTTCTATAGAAGATTGGCTTAGTTTGAAGGTAATAGAAAAGAAAGATTCCTAAATGAGATATATTTCCACTTTTTGAGACTGTTAGTAAAGAGAAATAATAACTGAAGTGCATTTCTTTTGTATCTTACATTAACATATTCAAACAGTTGTCGAGTAATTTGCACCTGTAAATTTTTCTGCATAAAGATGACAACAGTTTAAAATTCCTGATTCTTTTTAGTCATAAATTATTTATGCTGAATGCGTTATGTTTTATATTTGCTAGGCAGAAACATTTTACTGAATATTGGCAGGTGTGACTGTTTTGTCATTTGTACAGCTTAAGTGAGCGTTCGTGTGGTCATAACAAAATTACTCCTGTCTTGTGTCCAGATTCAGGACTTAGACTTTGCAAAGGTGATGGAGAGGTGATCATAGCACACTGTGAATTTATCTTGAAGCTATTGAGCTATACTAATTTTTCAAATAATGTGCACAGTGCAAGGTTGATTAATCACTTAGATTTCACCATAGTCTTTCTTTTTAGTAGAAGCAGATATGTGGTATCTTGGTAGTGTTCTTCCTTATTCTAAAAATAATAAAAGTCTTCAGCTGTCCATATGACCTCTTGGTCTTTCCCTAAAGGAGAAGTATAATTTGCAGCTGGTGCTTTCAATACTGTTTAATTTCTTTCTGGAAGCATTGTCTATTAGTTTGAAGTTGGTTTGTAAACTAAGTCAGAGAAGTGCTCTTCTTTCATTCCCCAAGAATTTGAATTTCATGCAGAAGGACACAAATATATTCTAGTTTATAAAACTTTTTTCCATATATCTTGAAGTTGTTGAAAGATGTTCATCTTTCTTTCCAAATAAGGACCAATATCCGGGAGCCATCCTCATGTCTTAGGGAGACTGATCTTATCAATAAGACAGGCTGGTCAGAAATGGACATCCCTGTTTCAATCATGTCTCAATGAACTTTGTCTCTATATGCAGATCTACTTAAAGAAAATAAATTATACTTGACTTTCTCTCCAGTTCTTTAATTCCACATCTTTTTGATTTTTGGCCGTAGCTAAAATCAAGTTTGTTTATGTTTTGTAGAAATTTCTCTGCTTTACTAAAGTTAAAGCTTTAATATTGTATAAAGTCCACCATCATTTACACTTCGATCACAGTTTCTTATTTCCAGATCTTTTTCTAGCCATTTTTCTTTCCCTGCTGTTTCTTGGTGAGGAATGATTCAAGAAGATTGTAAGAATAGCTTTTCCTGTCACATTCATCTTTCTGCTTGGGTGAAAATAGGAGATACATGGCAACGAATATGAGTCTGCAAAGAATGTTTTCTTGCTTTAGCATCGCATCGAGTCGTAGCCTGTATAACAAAAAAATGCTATGTTTTCAGTACGAATGCCTGAATCATTTCAAAATGTTAGGGGGTTGCTGAATTTGCTAGCCTGATGGAAGCAGGGCTGTTGGGACTCCGTGCCACAGTGCTCAACATGTAGCAAGGTCAGCCCTGTATACCCAGAAAGCTCATGGACATCCAGAAGGCATTCAGGTAGACACAGGTCTGAGCAAGAACAGCACAGCAGTCAGTGCCCACACGAACAAAAGTGCCTCCTTGTGTCCCTGTGTGTGTGCAGATATTCTTGTGTGTGCTGTGAAAACTGCCTGGAGCTGGATTTGGACACTTGGTCAGCTCAGGAGTGCTGGCTCCAGATCCTTGCTGTTGCAGATGCTGGCACCTGACTCTGCACCCCCTGTCCAGCTGCTGGGACAGACTCCTTTGCACAAACCAACATACATACTCGCCCTGTGGGACTCTGGTTCCTCCTGTTACTGAGCTGAGACACAAGGTCCATCCAGTAGCTGGCCCTGAATCCTTGTCCTTACTCCTGCACAGTAAAACACACACACACCAAAATGGGTCTCAGTCAACCCCTGAATCCTAAATTCTCTTGGGCAGTTGCCTTGGATCCCTTGCCTCTTCAGTAGCCAACTTCTTCCCTTGTCTTACTTCCAGCTACACATACACATCCCAGCTTTCTGACTGCTTCACCTACTCCCCAGCTTGGTGTTTGCTGGCAATCACCCACTGCTTGTAGGCACCCTCATGAACTCTAGCTGCTGGTACCACAGACCACTACACATGCATGGAGAACACAGAACCCCTTACCCCAAAAAATAGGTAAAAATGGAGTTTAATAGAAGACATGACAGAAGATGTTCAGCAGGCACAGAGCTCAGACAGGAAAAAGAACTGACCATCCTTGTCTACATGTCACTGGCCCCTTTTATCCACTTAGCCCTCTATTTTCTTGTACTTCTTCCTCTCTACTTCTAGACCACTTCTGTCCTTCCTTTTTCCCCACCTCTTATTCCTCACCTAAAAATCTCCTAGGTCTTGTTGCAATGCCAAGATGCTCATTCCTCGCATCCTGAAGCAACCCAGCCCCCCAGACAGCCCCCCAGGCTGCAAGGTTCTCCCCAGCTGACCCATGGTGCTGGGTGTCACCTTGAACCAGGATCTGAGGCTTCCCTGGGAGAGAAAGGGTCTCTGGCAGGGTATCTCCATCTGTCCTTGTGCCTCCCTGGTCATGGGGGGGGTGTGTGTGTCTGCACCTTTGACGGGCTGATGGCTCTTATGAGCATCCTTGAACCCAGGATGAAGCAGAAATAAATTTAATCCTGAAAAATAACTTTTCTGTGGAGCAGAAATGCTGGAGCATGTACAGTATAGTAATGGCAAGTAAAAAGTCTGGTTAGTGGCCCTGTGCATATTGGAGCATTTGATGTCCAGGAGAAGATCTGTATGCAAATTTAGCTGTGATGGTCAACGGCCACTAACTTCATTACATATTGTTGAGATAAGAACCAGAATACTTTCCACATCTCTGCTGCCAAATACTTTAGCTTTGATGTGGAAATTACAGGTTTCATTATGTGAGGAAACCTATGGAGAATGTAATAAAGATACTTCATATAACTGGTAAAATATGCTCTACCTCTGGAAAGAGATGATGAAATACTTGACATTTTAAAGTAGAATTGTGTGACATTAAACATTTCCAGAGTGCTTCTGGGTTGCAGTTGTGCATTTTAGTGTAGTAAAAATATTCTTAGAGTATTTCTTGTACCGTAGGTCTTTTCATCACCGCTTACTTAAAGCGAGAGAGTATTGCAACCTTTTTGTGCTTGTTTTAAAGAGGATTATGTGTAAGCAATTTTCTCAAGCTTTCTTTTGGCTTTCCTCGGTTCTTTAGTAAAGCTTCTCTCATCTCTGCTGTTATATGTTAATAGGTAATCTTTAAAATAATTTTTTTTTTTTTTTTTTTTAGAATACTGAAGCAATGCGTAGAAATTACATTCAGGGTAACTTTCAAGTTCAAGACTTCATTATTGTGTCAGAAATTAGATTGATCAAAGGTGGATGAAACTAATGCTTTCCTCTCTCCTTAGATTTAAGTTGAAAAAAAATCTTTGTGAAAAGTTCAAATTGTCTCAAACTGCTGCAAACCAGTTTTTCCTACCAAGAAAGCCTGAGAAGAATTTGGAACAGTTTGCTGAATATTGCCTAGACTTAGATTGGGACTGGTAATATCAGTCAGGCTGAATTAGCTTCTTCTTAGGATTTGCATTGTTAATTCCTGTGGAAACAGTTACATCAATTTTCTTTCCTTGAGTTTGGGAGCAGGAGCAGAAAACCACTGATTTCATCTCAGCCATTCAAAATGTCATTGGGTTTTTTTTTGTGTTTGTTTGTTTGTTTGTGGGTTGTTTGGGGTTTTTTGTGCAGCAGAATTAATTCGGTATGAGGGAGGTGTTCTGCTGTGCTTTTAGATGTAGGGTGCAGAGGGCTGCTGAAGAGTTTTCCAAGATTTTAAGAGAAATAGCAAATCCTTCTGGTGCTATAAAAATACTTGTAAAGCAGCTGAGTCATGCATAAAAAGCTTGTCCTGCGGAATCCATATTGGTTTATAAATGTACTTGTACTTTATGTGTGTGAATATTCCTTATTACTCATTTTTACTATTAGTGCAGGCATTTTCTTCACTTTTTCAGGGCTGCTTCCTCCTGCAAGTGTAAGTACATCCACAGATTAATAACTGCACCTTACAAGTTACATGAGTACAAGCCCAGTGACACCAGTGGGGTTGCACCAGTGCTACTGGCAGTAGAGTTTAGCCTTCAGTCCTTGTGCTAGAGTTAACACATAAGAGCAAAAGCACCCTAAAGAATTCATTGATTGTGAGTTTTTTCATAGACAGTGGGGTAAGAGAGCAGTGGAAGGGGCAGTAACTCTTAGAGCTAAACAAAGGTACTTGTAGACAATTTTAGGTACAAAAATATGAGTCAGAGTATGTTCCCATTGAGCAAATTGTAAGAGATTAGATTATGTTGGTTATATATTTACTTATTGAGGAAATGTGGTATACCTATTATGCCTATTACATATATTTCATTATATAATGACTGCATAGACACGTCATGGATACCAAAAAAATGAGGTTAATTAGTGCTATTCTTTCCTTGCCTAAAACTTTGCCAGTTAGTATGCTACTGATTTTTTCCCTAGAACAGAGAAACATTTATTACTCATGTTTAAATGAATCAAACTTAACCCACATGTAATAATTTCTGCCTTTTAAACACTCTTACAGTTACCAACCTTTAAAATCAAATTATTCAAATTGAAGTATTAAACATTATTAAAATTACATTTTAAGTCTCAATTTACAAGTACTTTATAATCTTTGTTGATGAAATAAGGTCAATCAAGCAACAGCTATTTTCCATTTTTTTATATCTTGTGCGTGGAATGATAGATTACATGAGAAAAATAAGTTCTAGAAATGTCTGAGCTGTTCAAATTTTGTGAAAGGTTTGATGGATTTTCTTCTAAATCTGAAATAGAGCAGAGAGAGGAAAAACCTAACAAACTGAGTGTTTATGATAACTCATATATTACTGTTTCAGCAATGGCAGAAGCACAGAAAACAATAAAAGGCAAAGTAATTGTGAACTTCTGAAGCTGTATAGTAAATCACCTGAATTGTTCAAGAAAGAATATGATTTTGTGGGAAGAAATTACTTCATCTAGTTCTCTGGAATGTACTGTTTCAAATTTCTGCATTGACATATGTTCTAAGTTTAAGATACAAAAAAGAGAAGAATTTTCATAGAATCAGAACTGTTTGGAAGGGATCTTAAAGATCACCTAGTTCCAAGCACCTTGCCATTTTTTAAGAAATAATTTTTTCAGGATGCAAATCCTGGAAGACTAAAGTTTCCCCATATAGTCAGTGGGCAAGCAGATTCTTAAACAGCAATTCCATCTAAAGACTAAGACACCTGGCATAGATCACCCCCCTTGATTCCCCTCCCCAGCACCTGTAAAAAACCCCAAAACCTAGATCACTTGTTACCTTGGGTATCTACCTTTAGATAGGTAATATGATGGCATGTGAATTTCTTTTAGCATAAGAGAGAAGGTTTAAGTACCAAAGCTGAACTGTGCACTCTTCTTCTTTCGTTGGTACAAATTTTGTACAAGCTGAAAGTGCTAGCCTAAACAGAATTCACACACAGATGTAATTTCATTTCTAGTTACCGTGAACCCCACTTGAAATCATGATCTCGGCTTTTACCTGCTCCTGCATTAGGCTTTTAAAACTAGGAAGTTTGTGTTGAGTCTGCATTAGCTATATCAAGTGCATACACTTAAAATAATGCTTCCATCAGAATATGGACAAAACAAAGAGGTGAAAGAAAAATTGATGCCTCATTTTAACCCTCATTAAATAATACCTTGGAGAAAGGTATCAACAACTTTTTTTTTTTTTTTTTCATACAGTAAAAAGTGTCAGCTCTATGGTGACAAAATAGCTAAAATAAATGAAATCTAAATTGTTGCTGAATAGCAAAAAGGATTTATGAGGAGTGAGAGCAGTGAGTAGGGGAGACCAGAAAAGAGTCCCTTATTTTGACAAGGTCTTTAAACTATAGTCAAGCAGGTGAAGCATTTGGGAAAAGATTCAAGGAACATGGAGTACATGAGTGGCTTAATAGAAGTCATGGAAGAAGATTGTGTTTAGAGTTTAGTTGGAAAAGATGAGGAGATAGAAAAGTCCTCATGAATAATGCTTTGGATGAAGTAGAATTAGATAAAATAAGTTTAAATTGATATATACGTGTGTGTGCGTGTGTGCATCTGTGTGTGAGGGGAAAACAGAGAAAAATTGGCAGGTATTAAGAAGGAAGAACAAAAACCTGAAAGGAATGGAAATCCAAAAGCAATGGAGGCTGACTTGAAGACAGGAGAAGTTGTGATTACAGCTGGGGAATTGTGATTCACGAAAGACAAGAAAACATGACTGTTCTGAACAAGATATGAGAAATGGGGTAGAGTAAAATAAAACTGCAAATTGGGAATCAACCAGAGAAGAGTTTCAATGGTTACCTGCTAGATGGGTATTTTCTCCAAGGGAATGAAAACAAGAAAAAACCAGGGTAACAGTGAGGGAGGCAGAAGGAGGCAAGGGTGAGTATTGTGACAATCACTGGAGAAGAGGCTGAATAAACATTAGTTCCTGAAGGATATAAGAGACATGTAAAAAAGAAAGAGGGAGTGAATATTTGTACCTTTGAGCAGAGTACAAGTTAATCATGACTGCAGATCTTTGCAGATGTTGACCAAGAATTGGATTTGGCTTCTTGGAGCTCTGCTCCAAGACAGTTGTGTTGAGGGTAATGTCTTCCCTAAAGGATGTGCACTGACTGGTGGTTGAGTGCTCCCTGGGCATCCCTGGACATACGGGAGGATGTGGAAGGATCCACAAAGATCTGTTCCTGATAAAGTATACATTTCTTTGAAAATCCTATGGATTTTTACTCTTCATTCTTCACACCAGAACGGTAGTGTTACAACAAGAAAGTTTTAGGTTATGGTAAATTTTGATTCAAAAACTTAACATATTTTCCTTGTTTCATGAAGGAAGCATGCGTAAAAACAAGGAAATGGACTTAGTTATGCACCATAAATAAATATAGATATGGGATATATCACATAAATAGTCCATACAGTGTACTCATTCACTTAGATGAAAGCTATCATGAAAAACTTTCTGGCAGCCTTTTTAGGACAGCTTAAAAATGCAAAGTCATCGCATTTGAAATCAGAGAAACCAGGAGAGTATTTTCTGTGTATTTATATGCAGTAAGAAAAGAAACTTCTAATGATTTTGGAAAGCAATATGAAAGCAATATCAAGACAACATCAGCAGCTTTGACAATTAATAAAGAAAAAAACCAAATCTGGACTTGTCAAAGGGCTAAATAAGGTTCAGTCTTTAGCTCTGGTGACAAAACTGAAGTTATGAAGGGCTATTTAATACTTTTTAGATACCCAAATGGTCTTGCTGTTTCTGAAATGTAAAGTATCACAATCTAGTATAAGATGTCTCTTCCCCTGGCAGGGGGTTTGAAAATAAATATCTTTAAGGAGCCTTCGAACCCAAACCATTCTATGGTTCTGTGAGTCTATGACCATCTTAATTATACAGCCAACTGGAAATTTCTAAAGGACAAATATGTCCTGAAGTTACTTGTACAACAAGAATTTGGCAATCTTATATTCTACTGAGGTTTGAGTGATGAGACAACTGGTGAAACCATACAGCAAAGGAATAAATTTTGCATATTTATGAAAATCAGTGTCAGGGTAGTTATCTTCCTATGCATATGATAACAGAAGTAGAAGCAGCATTCTCCTTTCTTGCAATCGTCTGAAAAATAATACCCAATTAAATATGATTAAAATGAGTTTTGCTTGTAGTAAAAGTCTACAGATGTAATTTTTAGGGAAAACAATCTTTTCTTGAAAATAAGACGTAACAAACAGCTCTACAGGCAATTTTTATTAGGATAGGTCCAGGGGTTTTGAATATTCCAGTTGTGTAAATTGTATGTTTTGATTCTGTTGTTGCTGCTATCATAACACAGTTCTTATCATTAAAATTCACATGATGAAATATATATCTTATTGAGTGAATGCAATTGCAGTAGGGTAAAAGTATAGCAAGAAAGAATTATGCAATGTTTACTTTTCTAATGTAAACAAGTCCATCAAATCAAATAATTGCAGAAGTAAAATAAAAGAGTATCAAGTTAATATTGTTATTATGAAAAAAAAAAAAAACTTAAAAAGTGTTAATAAAGAGGCAGAGTGTGTGTCAGAAAATGAAAAATCCAACAGAAGGTTTGTCTCAAGGGTTTTAGGAATCTAGCATAATCTGTAGGGCTGTGTGGGATTACTTCAGCTGCTATTGTCACCCTTAAACTGCCATAAAGGAGAGAAACATCCTGGAAAATAAGAGTCCCCTCATAAAGGAACAAACAAATATGGGTTTTTCAGGCTCTTACTTTGGCATTCTTTATGCTGGGCCTTATTTCAGATTTTTCACAAAATTGTGTATAGAAACCGCTCTTTACCTGTTTCTTCTTCCTCACTCTCCTGAAAGTAAGTTTCACTGAAGCCAAGTAGTGCTTTCTTCTTAGAAAGATAAGTGAACTCTAATAGCGATGAGAGCTTTGCCAGGAAATCTCCCTTGAATGGTGGAGTCTAGATAGTTACCCTCCATTACATCTCTCTTAAAGGCCAAGATGTCAAATGTTTTGGAGAGTCCTCTAGAATAACAGATGTAGCCCTAAATGAAAGGCAACTGTTGCCTTGACTTTGCAAGGGGTTCTTTTAAACATGGGGGCTTAATTAAACTATGATAACTTATTCTAGAAGGGCTGTGCATTCATTAGGTTCTGGTAAGGGCAGGAGACTGAGAACCTTCTTGCATTGCAAGTGTGTGTTGGCCATGCATCAGAGGCCCTCTAAATTATCTAAAGATTTCATGTGCATCTGCTGCAAGCACTCCTACCTCCTGTAGCACTTTTACATTTTGTCCTGGTCAATAGTATCTTTTTTCTTCTGCCGGAAATACAAGTTCCTGGATGAGACAGGTGTTGATTCCAGCCCCTGTGCCCTGAAAAAGGGATGCAGTTGGTTGTGTCCTCCCATGGATTTCATCCCTCACCCACTCCTGCTGCAGTCCTGTGGCCCCTTACTGTCACAGGTGCTGTAGAGCGTCTTTCTCAGATGAGTGCACATCAGTGTCCCAAATCAGAGACAGAGGCCAAGAGCAGTGTTTCTTGGCTTTTGGAAAAGAGGAAAGATTCCTTGTGGATATCCTGACTGGTTGGGCTTGTGGGAGTAGGTGCTGGATATCATGCCAGATATGTGCTGCCAGTTACAAGTGCGGACAATCCCAAAAAAGCAATTGGAAGAGCTGCTAAACTGAAGATCCAGCCTTTCAGTGGTGCATAATTATGAAAGACATAGAGCATCCCTTAAGCAGAAATTTGTTACCAGTCTATAGCCAGGAGACATGCAGAGGAAACAGATTTAAGGCAAGTGCTCCCCTAACTTCACACATTGTTTTTAGACTCTGTTTGTACATAGTGAAAGGAAACCTCGGGGCACAATTCACCTCACCTACCTGAGATTTCTAGCAGAGGATGAAATTAATTAAGACCTTCACGTGGCTGTTCTTACTCACTTGAGTATAGAGCCAGACGACTATCTCACATTTCAGCATTATAAATGTAAATTTTACTTGAGATTAAAGATATTTGTCATGACAAGCTTGCACTCTGGGAAGCCGAGAAAGAATTTTTCCTGAACAGCTGGAAAATGCTGATGATTTCTTTGACTGTGAAGAGAAAACTGAATGAAAATTTTTGTAATTGTTCTTCGTTATCTAAAATTATGGAGGCTGTAGTAAATTTTGCTTTCTGTTCTTGCAACAATCTGATATAAAAGCAAGATTAGAAAAGTCATGGAAAGAGACACACAAGAGTAGGTTGACACTACTTGCAGGAAATGGAAGTTGCAGGTTCAGACAGCTTGTTCAGATGCTTTGGCAGGCCAGGGACTATCAAGTTAAAAGGTACAGAAACAGAGGGTATGTCCGTATGCTGCTAAATGAGAGCACTGACAAGCCAGTTCCGGTGCTGGAGCCATGATTCTCTTCCTGCTTAACTGTTGGCTCACTCCTTGGCTATTTGCTTCCAGCAGGCTCCAGACAGAAACAGCCCTAAGCACTGAGACTTGGCTGAAAACTGACTATAATTTAGCAGGGTAGGTGCAGCCAGAGAGTCTAAATACAGAGTAAGATGGTGCTAGCAATGAGTGGTACTGCATAAAGCATCGTTCCACCTGCCTCAGGTAGGTACAGTTTCTTATTAAATTCTTTATGAAATAACTGCATTGGTTATTTCATAAAGAAATACAAACATGGCAGTGAATGGCATATGCAGACATACATGTTTAAATAAGAAAAGGACAGAGATCAAGATCAGGTTTTTAATTCATATCACCCCTGCTGCTATGGAACCTGATAATGGATCTCTGCCACAATTAATTTCAATTTGAATTGAAGGCATTTTCAGAATCGCCACTGCGGATGATAATAGAAACCCTTCAAATGGTCATAAGCAAGATATAATTTGTGGGCAAATACAAATTGAGTATTCAGCTTGTGTTTTCTCCTTTCATCTTTCCACAGAGGTTGCTCACTTCTCATATCCCTCTTTTTCCCATTTTGCTTCACTAATGAGTTTTTAATGCAAAGGAAAAGCGATTATAAGCAGTGAAGCAAAGACAGCTTTATAGAGCAAGACTGAGGAATTGAAGACATGGATCAGAGCTATCCTCCAACCTAAGATGAAAGAGAAGTTCATGAAAACAGAGACATATAGATAGCTTTGATTTCATTATCATTAGACAAGAAAGGACAAAAAATGGAATAGCTATAAAGATCTTCATACCTAGTAAGTTGTCTATATTATTAAAAGAGTCTATGCAGAAAGCATTAAAGTGATAACGTAGTGGGTTATATGTAACATATAAACATGTATATGTATATATATACATATGAAACATAACTACATCCTATAGTAAAATTTTTTTGTTAATCTCTGGTGTTAGTGTAATGTGATGTGATTACCCAATTGTAAAAAACTAAAACCCCCCAAATATTATGCACATGTTAAATATTATATTCATTGATGCTGTGTTTTCATGCAGTTAAGCATGTGTTGTTTGTTTGGACTTTTCTGACTCTTTCATTTTCAACAGGTTAGTGAGATTGTATTTCTATTACTGATTTCATGGTTTATCAGATCTTGAATTGTAAACAAATTAAATAGTTCGTAGATTTTAGAGGAAGCTTTTGTTTGGCAGATACATGTACCTTGTTAAAATATTCACAAGAGAAGTACCTAATTGCATTTGAAAGGTGCTTGACTAGATAAAGATTGATTTATGTACAGTGTTTTATGATTGCAGTTAGGAATCTAATACAGAAAATTAGCAGTTGGGAGTGGGGAGGCGTGATAAATGTTCTTGTTTTGAGAAATAACAAATTTGTTCCTCCAGGATGAAGTCAATCCTAATGCTTTCCTTCAGTTTAGGTCTTGAAAAATATTTTTTTTCATTAGGTATAAATTAAGTAAAACACTAAAGCAAAGCTGTTTTCCAGGGCATATCCCATCATTACAAAAACTGAAATAGCATGATTAATATATTTTTCTTCTTCTTTTTTTAAAATTAGTCAATACTTTCTGGCCAAGTCAAAAAAATGCTGACTAGTTGTATCAAAGTGATGCTTTTAAATTCTTCCAAGATTTTAATGATAGATGTATTTTCATTGCTCTGCAGTTTACTTACAATATAGCGAACTTTTGTAGTTTTCTCAGATGCTCTACCCTGCCCATTTAACAAATGAAAAAAGGAAGAAAGGTATGTTAAGTGAGTTGCCTGGAGAGACAAAAAAAAAAAAAAATCCGTGTCAGACTGGAACAAGGTTTTGGAATACTGCTTAAATCAGTGTCATCTCTTCAGCTGATAGATTTCTTGTCCAGCACAATCCATTTTGGTGCTCTACACTTTGTAGCTTAATTTATTTTGACACTGAGACTCAGCATAGGAATTACATTAACATTCTGTGCCTTTTTGCCATTCAACTGTCTCTTGCAAAGGTCCTCTGTCATATTCTTGCCCTAGGTTAATATAGTAAACAAGATGTATTTCAGTGTATGTATCAGTGAGTGATTTTTACATAAGTACTGTGAATTTCCTGTCTGGTTTTGTATTGCAATGTAAATTGTAGCTTGTAAGACAATGCATAAATAATTTTTCTTCCATTATGAAAATATTAGAAGAAGGTCTTCTATTTTAACTTGAAATTATTACCTTGGAAACTATTTAAACATTGGCACAAAGTCCACAAACATGCTCTATCAAATATCTGTCTTATTATGTTGGTGATTTATATAACCATTACATACTGAACTTTTACTATTTTCAGTTTATAGGCTTGATTATGTACCCCCAAGACAAAGGGGAACTAAGCAGTTTATACTTTAGAATTCCTCAGCTGTGTATTGAAAAATGTGCTTCAGTAAACTGATTATACTGGAACAGCTGTACAGTATGGCTATCAACTTACCTTCCATGAGGATTTAAGGAATTATCTGTTTTTATGTTCTTTAGGTCAATGGAACAGAAATTGAATATGAATTTGAAGAAATTACTTTGGAGAGGGTAAGTATAATTTATTCTCTCTTATAGGAAAAAATATAATCTCTGATAAAAATACTGCAATTAATTATGAAATTAAAAGTTGTTAAAAATAAGATTGTTTATGTTTTTAATAAAGGTGTCTACTGTTTATTCTAAACTGTAAAAATGTGAGCAATACAACAGGTAAGTCTTTCATGCTATTAAGAATTTTCAGGTTTAGCTACTTGCATTCAAAATGCTTTTCTTCCCTGTAACTCTGTCAGTGCTAAGTTGGGTGTTTGGTTATTGTGAAGAGCCTCTAGGACTTGGTAGCTCCCTTTTTATCTTGTCAACTGGAATTGTGGAATGTTTTTTCTTCAAAAATCTTTAGTTTCCTGGCATATGTGCGTGATAGAGGACATGTAGTGTTATACTATCAAAGAACAGTTTCAAAAGGGTTTTTAACGTTCAAGTGATGCATAAAAGCTATAGACCATATCTATGCATAAAAGATATGCTTACTCAAATGCTGAGTTACCTGAGCTGTAATCAGGGCTTGCAAGGAAGGCTTTGTTGGTAATGCAGCACCAAATCCAAAGCAGCATGTGCTGTACCATGTCTCCCTGGATCTGGTGTTTTTTTTCCTTGCCTTTTGGTTATGTAGCTGTTGTCTTACAGTGTTGACTTTGTCTGACACAGATCAAAGCCATAGGGGCCATGTAGGGTGTGAGAAAGAAAGTCTAAGCTTTGTAATAATAATGTCATAATGCTTACAAAGGTTTCTAATGGATGCAAGAATGTCATTGCTGAATTCCTTTAGTGTTCTACCAACATCTTAGAAATATGAAGTTTTTCCATCTTGAAGCACAGTTCAACTTCTTTCTACATAAAATGATTGAATGGAAGGCCAGATTTATCAAGATGTGGTTGGTGCTGTGTGAACAAATGCCTGTAAGGTAGCAAATTACCATTAAATTAGATACTTAAATTATATAATTCACTGCACTTTCTCTGCATCTTATATTTTTAATTGTCCAGGAAAATGAATTCCATAACCATTAAACTTAAAGTGATACAAGTTTATGTTCTCATTGATTTGCTCTCTCAGGCAAGTTATGAAAGAGCAATGTATCTTTTCATCATAGCCATCTTCATAACAGATAACATGTAAGGTTATAGGCACTTTTCATCTGCTGTCTCCCAACTTACTTGTGCATCACTAGTTATTCATTGGACTAGAGTTTCCAAAGGTCACTGAACAGAAGACAGAACACATGCCTCCTGGGTGATACTTTGAAAAGCACTTTATTTTTAACAGCTGTGTTGGTTATCAGTGTACATACTGCAGAACCAATGGGATTTGCATCCCCTGTACCTGTCAGATGGGCATAATTGGTTATTCATACTGCAGTGTAATACCAGTTAAAGGCTGAGCAACAATAGCAAAAAGAGATACAGATCTTAATAGGCAGTGTTTCGGTTGTTTTCCTCATGATGCTGGATCTGTGGCTTCTGATTACTACTGCTTGAAATGTTCTGTCACACGTATCAGTGTTTTGTCTCAAAGGCAGGGTACTGTGTGTGAGATATAAAACACAAGTGATTTCCTTTAAATAGCTGTCATTTATGTCTGACTAAAAGCGATTTCAGAAAAAAAGGCATTCTCCATGTTGATTACCCATTTTCTTCCACAAAACTGCTTTTAGAAATTAGTGGGAAATCATCTCTGTATTTAATGGCAAAGCTGCAAAATATATTAAGATTGCTGCTGTTGAGAGAGAAAAATGGAGTTTGTCTGTATCTAACAATGGTAATAAATTTTACATTTTAGTCCAGTTATTCAAGTTACAGAATTCTTCATCTCCAAAACCATCAAAGACTTTCCTCATTAAATTTATACACAATGGTCAGTATAATTTAAAGATTTTAAAATATGGAGAAAAAAAAAAAAGTTGAGGGTGTATTATGGCAAAAGCAGCCTTACTTGCCTTTTTTTTAGTAAGAGAATGAAAGAGAAGGTGATAAGGGACTGATTACTTCAGAGCACTTCCCAGTCTCTATATACTCTATTAATTTAATTACTAGCAGGTCACCTTCATCCATAGGTGACATGGATTTGTGGGACCTGTTCCTGAAGAGAGTTACTGGCTTTGGTATGAACCTTTCCCCAGGGTGAAGAGATGTCCCCATCTCTTGTGGTAAAGAGCATTGTGTGCGTGTTGGCAGAGAAAGTGTCCGGGGTGGAGCTGGAGAGCAG
Source organism: Pycnonotus jocosus (assembly GCA_013400435.1). Classification (NCBI taxonomy): domain Eukaryota; kingdom Metazoa; phylum Chordata; class Aves; order Passeriformes; family Pycnonotidae; genus Pycnonotus; species Pycnonotus jocosus. The sequence continues at coordinate 708,543 of VWYP01004868.1, read as the reverse complement.
ATCAGCAGGATCCCAAAAATGCCAAGAGCAAACTGTGTTAATGGTCTGCTGGGAAGGATAGTGCAGGGCTTGCTGAGCATCCCCGAGCTGCCCAAGACCATGCTAGTGTACCAGGAAGTTGACTGTTGGAACTTTTGAAGAAAGCTCTTTTAATTTTTTTTTTCTCTTTGAAATAATGTTATTCAGTTGTTTCTATTTAAAATGTTGTGCCCTACTTTGCGGTTAAGAAATACTTGGGCACTTGAGATTAAAAGGTTTCAGTGAGACTTGACATAGATGAATAATTTGAGGCAAATCCACCTCAAATTTGTGATCAGTGTTGCTTCCAGGAGTTAAAGAAGTTGTAAGTACACTCCTGTCAGCCCTCTCTTTAGTGGATACTCTTATCCTTTTATCCATTTACTCTTCAGTTGTGCCAGCTGCTTATCAGGTACCTTCACCAATTTCTGAGATCACTGTTAAATCATTTATAGCTCTCGTAAGAACACACTTGAATAACAGTGACAGAGTTAAAAGAAATCAAACAAATTCTCTTATGTGGGGGAGGGAATAAAAAGGAAGACAGTTTAAATTCTTGACGTACCATGGAGAATATGTGAGATTGTCTGCTAACTTACTAGCATAAAATACAGATCTGGGTGTAGACTAAAACTTTGTGGTGCATAAAAAAAGATACAATGCCCAAATGCACACTCAGACAAAATTCTTAATAATAAAATATTACCTTGCTCTAGCTTGAATATTAAATACATTTTTAAAAGGAAACTCTACAGAAAATAATTAATATTCTTGCAGTGATGTTAGTCTTCCATTACTGAAAGCCTTGAAACAACCATTGCAGTGCTATCAAGAGACTGATTTCCATTTGTAAATCAGTGGTTGCTGTAAGAGATAATCAAATAGTCTCTGGTACAAAGCCTAACCAACTATCCTAAGCTGGAGGAAAGTTTTAATTGATTGACTCCTTGGTACAAGTGCGGTGCTTGGAGACAGACGCTGAAGAGAGAACTTTCATAGGGGTTGGAATATCAGTCAATATAAATACCCTGAAGAAAAGTTGAGAAAGAGAGTGGGTCACTTAATGATTGATATTGGATTCATGCTGAGTTCAACATCTCAGTTCAGATCTCAGAACCTTTTTGCTCATCTAACCTTGCCTGTTTTTTAGATGTTGGACAAAAAGAGGACATTTATGATTAGTAGAGCTGTTTTCAATAGATTCTTTTCATGTTCAGTATGTATTTTCATTTTGTATCTGTCTAAAAGAAGAATGATATTAGTTTTTGTGGAATAGACTGTTTGGAAAAATTAAATTCTATCAACACTGGAATTAAAGACATCTAGTTCCCAGTGCAATTCCATCCTGAGATTGACTGACCTTGGTCAGATTGAGCTCTGACTGAGAATTTTCCCAAGGCTGAGACATGCATGAAGGGTTTCTATTCCTTCTTCTTGTATACTCCTGTGAATTTTCTGGCCTATCATAACAATTCAGGTTACAATTCCCATTTTTTTAAATTAACCATATAGTTTTACAGAGTTTTTAGGAACCTGTTGTTTTGTTTCCTCCTCCCTTTTTCAGATTTCATTGCAATTGCCTATTGTCTCACTGTGGCTGAGGGAGGGACAGGTATGAATGCTCACATGGTGTAATTTCCTTAGAAAATTAGGTTAAATATATTCATAGAATCATATTCCAAAAGAGTAAATTCTCAATGATGATTTATCATCTTGGGGTATGCCATGTGAACTCAATTTAATTCTGTAGCCACAGATCAGTGGAGAAACTCAAAAATCTACTCTCTCTTTTCTTTCCTTTGACTTGATAGTTCAGTGATGTCAAGTGCCACCTTGAGAAGATTTTTCTACTTGGAGATTATGGTTCTTTAAAAGATTGGATTTCTACATTTCACCAAATTGAAAGACTTATTTGAATCTTAACTAGAAAGGCTAAAACTGTCTGAATTGTTTTCCTCATGTCCTATTGCTGGTCACCAGAGAAAGGTGATCTTCTCTCATATAGGCTGAACAGCTCCATCATTCTCAGCCTGTTTTTACAGGAGAGGTGCTCCAGCCCTCTGATCACCTTTATGGTCTCTGCATTGAACAGATCAACATCCTTCTTACGCTGGGGTCCCAGAGCTGAACTCAGCACTCCAAATGGGGTGTCACCAGGGCAGAGTAGAGGGGCAGAATCCCCTCCCTTGATCTATTGGCTGTGCTGCTTTGGATGCAGTGCAGAATACACTCAAGATATGTCCAGCCTGTCACCAATCAAGATCACCGTTTCCTCATATGTCTGGGAAAACAGATGTTCACCTTTAGTCAGTAGAGAATCTTCTTTCTGCCTTTTTTAAGGTCTTAGACAGCAGTTTGTGCATCCATACGCTTTGACCTCTCAGGACTGACACTGTAGGACATCACAGTGCCAGGAAAGTCCTCCTTTAGTTGTTTCAGAAATAACAGAGTGAAAGGGAGTGGTCAAGAAATGGCTACTGGGAAAAAGTATTTTCAAAGTTTAAGCGTATGCCGTAGATGCCTTTTGAGAGTCCAGAGTGCAAAAATCAATATCCAACCATCAACAGCCCCAGTGGAATAGTCTGGCATCTTCCAACAAATATTTTAACGCGAGTGTCCCTCAGGTACCTGATGAACTCCACCAAACTTAGAGTTGCTATCTGAGTCTTTATTTTTGCAGAACTGTAAATGATTTCTTTACAGTTGAAAGCTTTCTCTGTGCCCTTAGTACATTTCTTCTTTGATAAGCTTTGCCTGCTTGCTTTTAGGTGGTAGTTACTCTTGCAGCCTCAGACTGAAATAAGTTATAATTCACAGACAAAATCCTTCTTATTTATATAGTTTATACCAGATTTGTAGTAGAATAGTGACCTGTAGGTGTTTATTGCTAGAAAGCTCACTCATAAGATTCTTTTTCCTGTAAGGGTCCTACAAGAAGAGGCAGAAGTGTTTGTTTATGGTACTGAGTTACCAGCAACAGAAAATGAAAATCCCATCTTTTTCATAGTTGTTCAAACAATTTGAAATACTGATCTCTTGTGTATCCGTATAGAGTCCCTGTAGTCTATTTCTCTGTGTATGTATAAAACAAAGTTCTGTAAAATAAGAAATTAAGAGAGATCCTTGAAAATACCTGTGTATTCCCTGTGTGAGAAGTTCTGTTCTGCATTCTAATTCCAATGACATCCTAGTTTAGAGTTGAGACTGATGGTCAGTTGTGTCAGTGGCTGTTGTTCACCTTCAGGGAGGTTTGTAAGTACTGGAAAGGGCAGGCTCTGGCCCTTGAAAGCAATGGCTGAAGCAAGGTCTGTGCTCTCCTTTCAGCTCTTGTGTCTTACTACATTTTGCCTTGACCTGAGGCTGTGCTGGAGTGAGCAGTGAGAGAAACTAAAGGGGTGTGGTGTGAAGTCCTGCTAATGGGACACTGAAATACCAGGTCAACATTTTCCAAAACAACTGCAGAATTTGGTTGCGTTAGTTCAATGACCTAAATTAAGATTCTTTGGAAGGGTCTGTGGTTTTTTTTATTTTCTTTCACCTCAGAGCAGCCCTAATTTGGTACCCAAAATATAACTAATCACTGGAAAACTTTGTTCTTATTCTGTCAGAGAGTCATTATGCTGAAACTATTCCTGGTTGTAGAGCTGTACTGCATGTCATGTGGGGGCCTGTTCCAGCAGTGTGTGGTAGAGGTACAAAACGTGCCAGTCCAAAGTGTGGATGGAAAAGCAGAAGAGCTGGGAGAGGGTGGGTCCTGCCTTTTGAGAAACAGAGGCTCCTGCCTGATGTTCTTAGCTATCATCCTCCACATTCAGTGTCTGGGACTGGAAATCAATAAGCCCACAGAACTGTCTTAGTGAAGGCTGTTGAAAGTGAAGACTAAGGAACAGCTGTCAGAGATTATACCCCTCTTAGAGGTGGGAACATACTACTTCTATTTATTATTATTATTATTATTATTATTGCTGTTAGCAATTATGTGGCTAAGGAGGATGATGAAGTAGAACTGCTGCAGCACTGACAGTACCCTGGAAGCAGTGACAAGGCTAGGAGGACTGGTCTTATCTCCAGACAGTGACATCTGGACTGCTTCAGAATACATGGTGCCAGAAGAATTTGAATTATCCAGGGAAAATGCTAAGAAAGCCAGTGGCTTTCCCTTGAGGCTTTGTTTATAAGGAAGATTTGCCCTGTATTTCATCATTGCTACAGCTGTGCAGAGGGTACATCCTTTCCCTGCTGTTTAGTGTTAGCACTTCGCATCCCAATAGCCACAACAGGAAATCTGCTAAGATGTGGAAGGGGAGAAAAAGGAGAGGAAAAGGCTATAAGTGAATAGAGGGGAAAAAAACTTGCTTCACTGTACTTAGGAAAAGAAGCTGAAATAACACGATACATTTAGCTGCCTAAAATTTTATCTTCATATTATTTTCTTAGAATTCTCCTTCTAAATCTAAATGTCTGAAAAATGCTTCATGAATGCCAGCTTGGATAAATCAGAATGGTGTATTTCTTTGGATGTATCACTGAAATGCCATTTAAAGTCCTCTAAGGGCATTTTTACAGTGAAGGATGTCTCCACCCATGCAAGTGTGTTAGCTTTATATTTCTATGTAAAAAAATATATAGCTTGGATTTATACCTGATGACTCAAGCTTTCCAAGGCATAGAATAATCGTATTACTGTGGATTAATTAGGCTTTTATTCATTTGTATATGTAATTTTGAATGTTTATTCACTGATTCATACAGTAATTTCTGGGTATGTATTCTGAGGGATTCTTTCAATGAGTTCTCAGGTCCAAGGAAGATTAGTAGACTTCTTTTGTTAAGTAAAAAAGTTAAAGTAACTGAATATTTTGTTATAAAAGCTCATAGTGACATTTTGTTTTCAAAATAACTTGAAGCTTTGCAGAATGCTTAACCAGACAAGAAAACTGGAAATTGCTTGCCTTTTTTTTTTTTTTTAATTTGAGTCACTTGACACACTGAGCTGTTTTGTTCACAGAGGACTAAATTTCATACTCCAGTACATTGAATCGCAAGCCTGAAGTTACTTAAACTCTCTGCATTGAAAACTTGCAGGGAGCTTGTTCAGGGAGAGCACATCAGTAGAAAACACAGACACTAGAAAGAAGACACTAACACAGTACTAGAAAGTGTTCTCAAAGTGACAGAAACAAAATAAAGCAACTGCAGGGAAAAAATACATGTATGCCATATCAAAACTGAAGAAAAGTTGAAAAGTTAATCATCATTTATTTAATAGTCCAAAACCTACCTTTGTAAGTATAGGGGAAGAAGCATTATTCATGTTTATCTCTGTTTGAATCTTATCCCTTTAACTGTCCCAAGATCACTGAGACCTTGAGTTACCTATTATTTGAAAAGTTACTTCATGCAAATCATAGCTGCCTTGAGGCAATGTTCTGCACCTTTTATGTTGTTATTATTATTATTATATTGACATTTTATTTTTCAGGTAATATCGCCCATTTATTGCTTTTCTCTCATTTCCCAACTCATTCACTCTCAACATACTGTTTTCAGAGAGTAATTCTGCTGCTTTTTTGTATTATTTACAACTTTACATGAAAATTGCTTTAATTCAGATGAACCTATTTAAGATGTGGCCTTTCAGTCTATTTGCTATCTTTTGCTGAACTCCAGGCTTTATCTCACTTCTGTTTGGCATTTGGAAAGTGAGTGTCTAATATAGGCAGTTTGTGAAGCTGCTTGACAGTGAAGCCAAATCTGCAGAATACTGCAGTTTCTGAAAGGAATATTTAAGTGTGCAGTAGATAATCTTGGTCTAAGGGGGAAAAAAGCTTTGTACAATGAAACAGAGCTGCTTTTGGTGCTGTATCCTAGTCCTCCAGTCTGATGGAGAAAGGCAGATTTCTTCCCTCCGTCTTAATTTTGCCCGGAAATAGTTTTGCAGGAGCTTAAACCATATTTAAGGGTGTTCTCAGTGCTTGGATTATGTCCCAATTTTCAGGAAGTGCAACCAAATTGGCCTTATGCTTCACCCAGTATGACTTTTCCAAACTGGCATAAACTGGCATTTCGGAACAGGCTGCCCAGGGAAGCAGTGGAGTCACCATCCCTCACAATGTTCACGTGGTACTTCAAAGTAGAGTTCAGTGGGAATGGTAGCATTCAGTAAAAGGTTGGACTTGCCCATCTTGGAGGTATTTTCCAACCTTAATGACTCCATGATTCTGTGAAAAAGCCTGCTAAGAGAAATCAATCTAAGCATACCACCCAAGGAAACCTGAAGTGTCCCGCTCTGTGGTACGTCATCTCTATCAGCACTAGTCACTAATGAGCAGAGCTGCAAGTGTGACTTCCAAATAACCATTCCAGTTCTGAACAGAAGCTTCTGGAACACTTGTGGGAGGGTATGTATACACTAAAAAAATCAGTTATATGTGTGTCTGAAATGCTGTGTTTTTCAAGAAAGTATGTAGGAATCTTTCTGCAGAAAGACTGACAAAGCAGTGCAGAAGAAAAAATATGAGCTACAAAGCATTGGTTTGACTCAGTTTTCACTTAGTTTTGTAACTGTCATTGGCAAATAGCATGTAGATTTAAAATATGTACATTTAAGTAAATGGGGGAAATGAACCTCAATTTACCAGTAGAAAATGACTCATTCTGGAGATGATAATAATCACCTTGCAGCAAAGATGGTCATTTTCGAGGCAGGACTTTAAAAAGTCATCTTTGATGTATTGGATTTGTCTTTTAGGAAAAGTAATGTTTTTCATTGCAGAAAATTGCTTTTCTCTTTTTTTTATATTTTAGAATCAGTCATAATGCATAAATTAGGGCTGCACAATCTTGGGGAATCAGTATGCCATTTTGCTAGGAAAAGACATTGCAAAGATGTAGAGGAATAAGGGAAAAAATTGCCAGATTACCCAGACTGAATGCCACAACTGTCGTTGCTGTGCACCTTAACACATTATCCCAGTAAAGAATTCAAATTTGTGCTTTGGCTGTAGAATTGCACTTACTTTCTGTTTGTATGCATTTGTATTTGAAGCAGTTGCAAGATCATTTGTCTTCCACTTAGAAGTACCGCTTATAGCTTGTCTTTGGCTCTGTGAAGGGAAGAAAAGCTTTTCCTTGTCTGAGAGGGCTAAGAATTTATCTGACATACTTTTTTGCAAAGTAGTTTTGCAGGAGCCATGGCCCACTTTGTAACATGTGAAAGTTCTTGGAAATTGTATGACATACTGTTTCATCTCAGTTTTTTTCCCTGTGTTTAAAACTGAAACTAAATGTCAAATGGATAAGGTAACTCCAGGTATGTGAAGCAGTAAGTAGATGAAAAGCAATTGCATGCTGTTTATGCATGTTTTATATTGCAAGATACTGCTGTAACCTAAGAATTTGACCTAGCTGGTGAGACTCAAGCATGGTTTGAAAGTCACCTTCTGCAACTTAACGTGAGATATGAATTCTGACTGAATTCTATGAATAATTTATTTTTTTGAGTGCTTTTAAATTTTGCAGAGTTTGTGTTGCTCCACATTTCTCGTACCTCACCTGCAAAGGAGAAGAGAGCTCCTGGTAGCAATGTAATAGAAAGATTGCCATTAACAGAGATTATACTGTATGAGAACAAAAAAA
>VWYP01004868.1:631897-695671 GCA_013400435.1 Pycnonotus jocosus | reverse complement strand
TTTTTTTTTTTTGACATACCTAACCAGAACACATTTGGGAGACAATTCAGATTAATTTCAAAGTTTCTGGCACTATCCAAGCACTTTTGGGAAATTATATGAATTGTTGCATTGATCAGAACAACTGATCCAAATCTCTGCTGCAACAGCAAGTCCTTTTAAAAGTGCACTGCAAAGTATTTCAGGGATTTGAAGGTCACAGTGTTTGCATCATAGACAATGGTGCATGCTTCAAAACAAAAGTGCTGCAAGGAAAGCATATATGAGTTCTCTCTGGATGTGAGAAAGGGCAGCTTATCCCCAGTACACAATACTTGGGATCTCTAATATTTACACTGTGGAAAACCCAGTCGTAGGACATATATAATTTAATTAATTGATGTCAAGAATTATGTCAACATCAATTTGAAGAGACTACTGCAGAAAACGGATGCTGATTTTTTAAGTTTTTCTTGTGGAGTTTGAGTCAACATCTTTGTGCTGCAAGCTAGAGTCTGAATTCCATGGAAGAAAGTTTGGAGGTGTTAGACACAGGCAATACTGAATGAAAAAGTAAGTCAATCCTAAATAATGTTGTTGTAGCACTAAGTGTTTGACAAAACAATTCATTGTTCTGGAGATACTGAGAAAGAAGGCATTAACCTAATGAATAATTTAAAGCAGTGTGCAAACTTAAATGGATGGAGAAACCATTCTTTCTAATTATTTTGTTCTAGTGTCATAAGGCAAAGACAAGTGCTTGTATCTTCCCTTCTCTTTTTTCTGTTTTCATTTATTTTCTCTCCTTTCTTTTATCCTTGTAATGCATCAATTAAATAGTAAAGCACTTAGCAATAAAATTTCCTTGAAATAAGCCTAGTGAGACAGCAGTATTGTTTAGCATGGAATTGTAAGTAGCACGGTTATTAAACCTGAAAGCTGACAAAAATTCACTTCATTATTCTTTCCTGTTGTTTATATGCTAACCAAACCCAGTGTCCTCTGATATTAGGAGTAAAGAAGAGTATGTTGATGTTTGTTCCATCTTAAATAGTACTGTGTGGCTATTTAACAAACAAAAAGAAAGCAATCTAGAATCTGAAAATATTATGGAAATGGACTAGAGAATTTGCACCATCCTGTACTTTTTGAAACTTAGAGGGGTAGAGAAGAAGAGAATGCTATTGTAGCTGCTGCATAATAAAATGGAAAGAAAGAAAAAAGGAGCCCACTGGAAATTCTAAAGGAATTCTAGAGGTAGAGAATAGAAATCAGAGCATTGGAGAAAACAAATGGCATGTTCATCTTGCTTTAGGCTCACACCCACAAACTGATCTAAAGCCTCATGATGTCAATAGGAGGCTCTTTTCAGTCACTAATGGATTTTGGATCTGGCCCTAACCAAGAGGGTGATATGGGCTAATTGCCTTACTTAGTCTGCTGATAGAGCTGATAGATGTAGTTTCAGAAAAGCAAACAAGTCAAAAAGATTTTTACAATTTTTCAGCCAAGTATCTACAGAGTGAAGAGCTCACAGAAACCACAGCAGGCAGAGGCTTTGTTCTGTCTTGGTTTTGTATTTCAATCAATATCATTACTTGTGTATTTTTCATGTTTCTATGAAAATGTTTTATAAATAATAAATTTAATAATTTAGTACATGGAAAATGGGAAAAATGGCCCATGGGTTATTTAGCTTTTACGCACTCAGCCTGTTTCTATGTATTATTGATTTTTAAAATACAGACTAATGTCAGTATAGAAATTATTTTGCCATCTGTATCGCCCTGGCTTTGCTTATTGCTATGCCCTTATTCTCACTGAATTTGGTGATGTTGTATCAGTTTTAGTATTTGTCCTTACTGAGAGAAAGGGACTGTACGAGAGACACAACTTCTCTATTTGGAGGACGTGTGGTGCTTATAACAGAATACTCCTGGTTTTAAATGACAATATATTTCTTTACCAGATTATAACTGAAACAGAAAGAATTGGTAATATTATAGATCTCATTAATAAAGACCTCAGATCTGAATTTAGCAAAGAACTTAGGACCCAGTCCTTACAAATCAATTGTTTAAATTAAAATGTGTTTATGGAGTTTCTCTGTGTATGAGGGGAGAGTTCTTGAAAAGCAGTGGAGCAAATTACTCAGCTAAGCTATGGTGGTAAACATGAGAAATGCAGAAAATGTCAAAAGACTTTGAATGAGTTTTATTACTTAGGAGGAAAATAAAAAAAGCTTTAAAGAAAGGTGCTTGAGTAGAGGGATAAGATACTTCTAAAAGAATACTTAGAGTAGAAAATAGATTGTTTGGTTGCAGAAAGTATATCTGAAAGGTCAGTGTTTAACAGAAAAGTGAGACTTAGCGAAAGTCAAGCTGAAAAAGATCTTTGTTAAAAAGAAAAAAAAAAAAAGGAAATCTAAATAGAAGAGGACCAGGGATTAAATTTTGGAGCACTATCTAATGAGATAAAATAATGATTGATTTTGTGCCATCTACAAACTAGTATTTTGAATCCATATTTTTTAAAGACTTTGAGTATGAATGAAGGGCAAAGAAGCAAGTTATTTTAAAATAGAACATATGAGCAAGTAAAAGTTTGAGAGCCTAAAATTAATTTAAGACGTGGAGGAAAGGTGATTTCCTTTCTAGAACTTTAAATAAACTGAATGAAGTTTTTAATACATTCATCAAGGCAGTGGTCACACATTTGAAGCAGGATATAGAAAATTCGTGTAATGGAAAGGAGAAAATATGTTGTAGCCTATAGTAGCAGCTAAATAGCATGCTAAACTTAGAACAACTTTGAATGTTCTTTCACATTCAGGTCATGGAAATAAATAGAAAGCTGTATAAAATTCAACACAATTTAGCAAAGCTAGATTGTACTGGAGTAATTTGATAGCTTTTTTTTTGAACTGACTCCCTAGGAAAAGAAAATCTATTCTCCCTTTCTTGACTTAAACATAGTAAGCATTGTGCTGGACCCTGTGGGGATTAGTAGCAAAGCTCTGGAATAGATAGTAGCTGTTTTTATGGGAGATGACAGAGATTGCTCTAAGGAGGTAACTGTCAGGTTGGATGGTTATTGATGAGTCCTTCTTGATGGTTCCCGAGATGCACCCCATTCAGCAATGATCTTAGCACAAATCATTTCTACCTGACGTACTCGGTGTCAGTGAAATTATCTGATGTCACAGCACTGGGAGAAGTTTTCAGTATGGGGAGGATGGAAGTGTTCTGAAGAGATCTGTGGGTAATCTCAAGCATTGATGTAAAAGAAAGGTAATTAAATTTAATCATGCCAAGTGGTGTGTTAAGTACCGATAACTACGAACAAGAACTTCTGCCGTGTAACTACAGCTCATTAGCTGACAGAGGTGGAAAAGATTTTCATGAAGCACCTTTGTATAAGTAAATTAATCTTAAGCAGTTGTAAAAAAGACAAGATGTGCAGTCCTACCAATATCAAAAGACGTGTTTTCTGTTCATATAAAAAGATAGGAAAGTTATGTGCCAAAGTGTCCTTAGATCTACTGGAATACTGCTTTTGTGTCTGGTTTCCTGTGTTTGAAAAAGTTGATTTAAATGAAGATAGGTTCAGGAAATGGCTACTAGAATACTGTAGGTAATAGGCTGCTGTCTGTAAAGACTCTAAAAACTTGTCCCATGAAGCCTAGAAAAGCAAAGTCTGAAACAAGAGATTATTATCATCATTTGTAAATACTGTTGAGAGTAAAAACCAGAGAGGAAAAATAATTAGGAAGATTAAAGGAAATTGTTGATAGAATAACAAATAAGTATGAATTGATCTACTATAAATTTCAGCTCAAAATTGAATAAAGTAACTAATCCTTCAAGCCATTAAGCTTTCCCTCCAAACACTGACTTTATGGTATAGTCTTCCAGTAAGAATAATTTCTGCAGTGAATTACTTTATACAGTTGTCTGCAGCAGCCGTAGGGCACAACTCAGAAAACCAGGACCTCTTCCTATGATTCTGAGGAATGTGCTCACAGACAGCACTGTAGGATTCCTGCTTTTAAAAACCTATCTAGACAGATAAATAGGGCAGATCAAATCCTCATTTGCATGCAGAATGCATCCTGTAGTAAACTGGTGCTTCAGGGCTAGACTGTGATTTTGAAGCTACACCTGCTTCAGGTACATTAAAGCATCCTCTACATCCCTCCTCAGGCTATGTAAGAGCCACAGATGTGCTCTCTTGTCACCTGAGCAGGTGGTTGGATTATGCATCAATAACTTCAGCTGCCCTCACCCATTCACCACAACTGAGCAATGGGGCAATACAATTTGCCTCTGGTGTTAAGGTAAGGAGAGGAGTGAGCTTGTGGTGCATGAGGACTCAATCTGAGCATTGTGGTTGTCACACCCCCACCAGCTCAGGCCCGTGCTGAAAGGCAGTGTGAGTGTATCAGACTGTAGCTGGACCTGCTTCCTGAAGTTATATCATGCTTCTCTCAGCACCTGGAAGGCGTTGTCTGCTGTGTTTGTAAAGTGCTAGGATAATCAAGTGCTGCTTCATGACTAGCATTCCTAGGGTTGGCATAATGCACCTGATAAATGATGAATTGTTCATCCAGTGATGGATTAATTTGTATAAAGCTGATGAGATTTCACAGAACTACTGGTAACTAGTTTTGCAGTATTTACCTTAATTTTCACTGCTGTTTCTTATATTGGAAAAGATATGACAGCTCTGCTCTAATTAGTGTTCTCCTTGGCATGTGGGTAACAGATCTGGGCTTTTCAGTTCATTCTGTTTTTCTAAATAGCTATTACTGGACTTGAGGAAAGGAATATTTATCCCTGAACTATCTTTATGAAATAATGAAAACAGATGTCCCTTGACAAGTACAGAGGAGGAGATCAAAAGAGTGTACGTGTTGCTTCATTCAAATTCTTTTATACTGGACTTACTGATTTATTTTGCTTCCTACTTTTCGCTTGTGTAGTTTTGGCTATGTTCAAAGATTCCGTTTACTTTCACTCTAGTCCTTACCTGAAATGAGTGCAAGGGATCAAATTCATCTTTGCCATTGATCATTCCTCTCTCCTGAAAAGGCAAATAGGACACCAATAGTTTAGATTGTGCTTCAGCAACTATGTATTAGTTATTTTTAAGGCATATTTCACACCCCTCACCTGTGCATTCTCTGTCAATGATTTGTTCTTGACCTGGCTTATTTTTGCCAGAGATAATGGTTTTTATCCCATTGCTGTTTTCTTTCTTGTCTTTTAAGTCCAAAACAAAATTATTCTTCCATTCATCGTCTCACTCATTGTCACCATCCCCAATGCTTAAAATGAAAGGAAATCTGTATGCCCAGAATTTTATTAAAGTACTTGGAACTGCACCAGATTTCAGTAGTAGGTAGGATAGTTTTCATTAGTTGTCAATCTCTTTGGTTCATTTAAAAATTGTAGTTCATATGAGTAGAATTTACTTAGTTTATAATTCACTGCTTAGTACAATAATGGTCAATCTTCTTTAGTTGTTTCCACTTTTTTTTTTCCTAGTTCTAAGCAGAAAAGCAATCACATGTCAGAAATCAGATGTTGCAAAATGTCACATTTGGAGCTCCTTAGCTTGAGCAGATCCTTGCAGCTGTGTAAATGATATGAAGTTATGCAGTTTTAATACACAGTTCAGTGCAGTGTGTGACTGTAGGGCCACAGAAGTGTCAGAGCCCAGGGAAGAGATAGTGGGGAGGACAGGGAGGAGACTAAAAGTTCAAATCTGCTGATTTGTGCATGGTGAGTATGTAATTCTAAGTCTTTTCCTGCAACTTACCATACCCATGAGGAAAAGATATTTTAGAAGAAATTTCCTAAACCTTGGTGTTAAGTATTAATAAGAAAGCATTGCTTATCCGGGAAATCACTGATAGCTCTTTTCACCACTTGTACCAAAACAGGGTTGCATCACTGTGCTTTTCCGATATGTGTTTGGCATCTCTTGCTGAATAGCACATCCCATTGCTGTCCTGTATTCACCCCTCTGTTTCTATCTCTGGTATTCTATGCATCTTCTTACACTTGAATTGTAAACTTGTTTGGCATCTGTGTTTACATAGCATTTAACAGAAAAGACCTAATTTGTGTTACAGTATGTATGAGAAAGCTCCCCAGTAGATATGGTTATATGGCTCTGTAACCCTTTCCCTTTCCTTCCCCAAATTACCCTTTTCCCCTAATGATCTTACAAAATAAAGGAAAATACAGATGGACATCATGGAAAGTGGAAACAACCTACCATCAAACACTTCCAGGGGGGTAGGGTATCCATAACTTCTCTGGGCACAACTTCTCCGGTGCCTCACGATCTTCTCAGTGAGGAATCCCTTCCTAGTATCTAAGCTAAACTTGCCTTCTTTCAGTTTCAAGCTATTGCCCCTTTGTCACATGAGTGCATGCCCTTGTCATGTCCAAGTCCCTCTCCAGCCTTCTGGTAGGGCCTTTTAGGTACTGGAAGATGCTGTAAGGACTCTGCAGAGCCTTCTATCTGCAGGCTGAACAGCCCCAACTCTCAGCCTATGTCTCCATAGGAGAAGTGCTTGAACCCTCTGATAATCTTTGTGGCCTCCTCTGGGCTTACTCCAGCATGTCTCTCCTTTGCTGAGAGCCCCAGAGCTGGACACTCCAGGAGGGGTCTCACCAGCACAGAGCAGAGCAGCAGAATCCCCTCCCTTGCCCTGCTACCCACGCTGCCTATGATGCAGCTCAGGATATGGTTGGCTTTACAAGCAGCAACTGCACATTGCTGGGAGATGTTGAGCTTCTCATGAGCCAAGTCCTTGTCCCCAGGGCTGCTCTCAATCCCTTCTCCACCCAGCCTGGATGTTTGCTTGGGATTGTCCCAACCCACATGCAGAACCTCACTCTTGGCCTTCTACTGAACTGTTGAACTTCATGAGTTTTGTACAGGCCCACCTCTCAAGCCTGTCCAGGTTCCTCTGGATGGCATTCCTTCCCTCCAGTGTGTCAACTGTACCACACAGCTTGGTGTGGTTGTCAAACTTTCTGAAGGTACACTGGATCTCACTGTTGTCTCCAAAAAACAATGTTGGACACTACTGATCCCATTAGCAACCCCTGAGCATATCCATATTGTTTGTGACTCTTACTACTTGTAATTGATGATAAAACTCTAATTAAAACAGTAAGCAATGTATGTGCAGCAACAAAAAAGACAATAACAAAACTCCCCATACAGATCAGTTTTACCTGAGGGCTGTGGAACTGTTTGTGGACGCACAATGGTAAGCTCTCCCTTAATTAGAACCAGTTCAGGAGAAGAATGTAGTCAATAAGTAATGAAAGAAATCCTTTCAGTTGCCAATTAGCAACTTCTGATCATGCATATTTTATGAAATTCTGAAAACATGGGTAAACATGCAGCAGCAAGTGTATTAAATTATATGAAATTAATGATGGCTTTAGGGGAAGATGAGTTTGGCTGGCATTTAATCATATGTTTATTTTGTTATATAAATATATTGCAAGTCATTTTTACACAGACAAGTTTTTATAGGTTTGATTATGTGCGTTCTCTCGTTTGCCAACTGTTTTACTGAGCTACAGCACTCTTTCTCTTGAGTAATGCTTCAAACAAAAAGGAGTTTCTAATTTAAGAAGTTGAGAAAGACAAGACCATATCTTTCTGTGCACTTATACGAGAGAACTCTGAGGTTTGTTTTGTAAAAAAGGGTTTTCCAAGGGAAAGTTTTTTTAAAAACCCCTTTATCTGTGATGCCTCCTACGAAATGTAATACATTAATTATATTGGTAATTTTGTTAGATTAGAAATATTTTTCCTGCTGATTTGACCTGAAAGCAACCTGCTTAGGTAGTAGCATTTCCCCATGACCATAAATTTCAAATTTTATTAGTTGTAATTTTTTGCTGAATCTTATCTGGTGTTTTTTCCAATACTAATTGTAGTCTAATGCCATCCTACTACATTAAAAAAATAGATATTTTTTATATTAATCTCTGCTTATTTTCTCATTATCATCAGCTGTCCTGTATACCTCATAGCTGAAAATAAGTTATTTCAACTAGCAGTTCTTTCTTTGTAGTTCAGCTGCTTCCTAAGTATTGCTGAACTCTGTAGACAGATTTTTTTCTCTTTCTTCCCATACCTAGGTGTGAAACAGCAAGAAATCACTGCTTTCTCTCTCCCTCTTTCTTACACTGTGCTTCTCTCCCCAGTTTATTTCATGCAATAAAAGTGCTGATGTCAACTTCCTCCTTTGGTGAAAGACATGGAAATAAAGGTAGTATCAACACAGGTTTTCAGGATTGCTTCAGGTTTTTTTTGGCAATATGCCCCTGCTGCCTAAGGATCAGTTTGGATAAGTGAAGACAGTGTGGTTCCTAGAGGAGGATGTTTCTTGCCTTGTCTATTGTTTTACCAAGTTGTCACTTTTCATGACTATCATGTTATAAATATTAATTGTCATAGCAACTCCCAGAAGTCTCAATACAAAGTGGCTACTCTGAGGCTTACATTTTTCTCAAAAAAAACCCACTATGAACCCTTCTAACACTGAGAATTCCATTCTTCATCCTTTTCTCTCAGCTTCCTGCCCTCTCATCAAGACATGATCTCCTCCTTACCTTCTGTCCACTCTCACCTTCTTGCTTTATTCAGTTTCCCAAAGACTTCCTTAGGCTTCCTAAAAGTTCACTTCCGTCTCCCTGTGTGCCTATGAGTTCATAAATATCCTCTTTGCTCCTCTTTACCTTGTCTAATCAGTTCAGCCTTGTGCAGCATCTGATATTCAGCATCTGACCTATTTTGGGGAAAAAATTCCCTTTGCAGGAAAGAATAAGAATTCTCTCTTGGGAGATTTTATGGATACAATTTTAAGTGTAGGTTTGTATAAGGCAGTTTAACTACAAGATGTCCAAAGCAAAAAGACTTAGAGACATCTTCGTTGAATATTTGTTAAACCTAAGACTCTAAAATTTAACTTCTTTTCTTAGGTTCAAGTTTACTTAGCAGCATCTCAAGTGCTGATTAACTAGACCTGATGTTAGGTTCCCTTAGATTTCTGTTAGATTTAATTATACAGGGAGTGCAGTTTCTTACATTATTTTGACACTACAAGAAAGCCTGAATACATTAAAGTCAGTATCAGACAAAATAAGAAACCCAAAATAGTGTAATTACAGGACTTGTAGGGAGTTGAGAAACAGAAATATGGTAATGAAATGCTGAAAAATATTCAAGAAAGCAGAAAAATGTTTGTTTTGTTCTTTTAAAGAAAATATTATGAAGAAATAAAGAATCATGAGGTCATTGAATTGAAACTGGGATAGAACAGAGGTTAGCCAGGAGTAAGACTGAATGGAGTCGAGAAGTGTTGCAAGGAAATATGGAACAAATTCATTTACTTTTTAGAAATAGATAATGCCTAGGTTTACTTTAGCAGTGGGCATTAGGACTGAGATTAGGATGGGCTTGCATTAGGACTGAGTGGCTGCGCTGCTGCTGGTGGCACACCAATGGCATATGAAAAACAGGTGGACATTTTTAGGAGGTATTAATCATCCTGTTTTCATTTCAGTGCTGTGGTGTGTACCTGGGCCAATGTGCCCCCACCAGTGTCTTTTAAGTCAAGGCAGTCTTGTACCTCAGGTACTCCCTGCTATTCCTCACTTCTGCTTCAGCAATTCTGTTGACTTCTCCATCCTCTGCTGGAAAAATCATAAAAAGTAGCAGTAGATCACACAATCTGGTTTTGAGCTGTGAATGCAGGATGTGATCCAGTGTTTTTGATAGGAAAAACTTCAACTAAAATGGGAAAGGTAGCAGTCCTGGGAGAAGAGAGCCACAGAATGTGGTGATACATCCTATTTCATTAGCTTTCCTCAACGAGGGAGAGTCCCTTGCAAAGCCTCTGAAAGCTGCTCTTCCTTCTGTTGAGGAAGAGCTGAGTAAAGGAGAAAGTTTTCTGAAAGGTAAGCTCACAGTGAACAGTTGTAGGTGCACAGGATGCATTCTGGTGTCAGTTGTGCCATCTGGAAGAAAGACTGCCTTGGACTTTTTTATAGTCACTGTGAGTTTGCTAAACCTTAAGAGGAAAATCATTTTTTTTTTCTTGGGTGACTTGGTCGAAAGAGTGCTTTCTTCTTTGTTCAGGAGGCTGAGTTTTACCTGTAGGGTAACTGCAGCCATGCTAATGTAAAAAGAACACCATGAAACAGCCACAAAAACATGTTTTAGTAGGTATCGCTTGAAGGACAAAGTACAAAACTAAAACCTGAAGTGCTAAATTAGTTCTACAAGTTGTCAGATAGGATTTCTGTAAAACCTCAGATAGTGAAAAAGAGCTGAAGGAATTTAGAGTGAAATAGAATTTTACCTTCTAAATAAAATAAAAGAACCATCCTCTAAAGGAAAAAAAATACTAGAAAATCATTCTAGGATATGTATAAGTGTTCTGAGAACAGATGTAGTAAGAGCAGGCTCAGATATACTAACCTTCTGAATTTTGGTGTTAGAACTATTATGCAGGAGTTGATTACTTTACTGTAAAGGAAAAATGAAAATAGTTGCAGGCATGATGAGGAAGAATGGACTGATGAAGTTGACACGGTAGTCTTTCTAATCACTGGGGAGAGTAAAAATTTAGCCAAGTACTATCAAGGGAAGGTAAGCAGAGGTGCAGACTAACTGTACACTACCAATCAATACTGACTAATCTTGAATTTTCCTGCTGGGAGTAGGTAGGATGCCTATGCTACGATATATTCAGTGTACGAGCCTGATCCAGACTCTTTACCTATGGAAAATCAATACAGTTATTCTTGGCAGAAGAAGTACATGTGGAATATGTAAGTACAGGATTCATTCCTAAAGACAAAATACCTTTAGGCAGTTTCCCTGGAATATTTTGCCACATCTGTGGAAGGTGCTCAGTCTCTGAAAGTGCTGGTCTGCTGCTTCTTGCAGTGCGATATTCCCTGGCCATGTTTGCCCTAGGAAACACAGTCAGTTATTGGTTTAGGTATTCTCATGGCTTGGAAATGACTTCTTTAAGAAGCTGACTTACTGAATCTTTGTTGGGCAAAGGAGAGGCTGTCTGGAAGTATAACATTAATGTGGAACCAGTACAACTCATTAGTTTAAATTAATTTCTTAATTTTTGTCTATTTAGTGCCCACTTTAAATAGAACTGAATTTAATTTCTTTTACACTTGTCAAAGCTGGAAAAGAGGGTAATTCTTTTAATCTATTTGTAATGACTGAGCTTCATAGCAAATCTGGAGGAAATCTTGTATGTCCACTGGGGTATCATTCTTTGAGATATAAAGGGTTTTATTCATCTTTCCATGTGCTCATATTCTTCCTTTTCAATTTTATTCAGTCAACAAAAAAAATCCCCCTTTGAGTACAGTACCTTGTTTGGAAAAGTTTACAGTGCAATTGAATTAGAGTGATCCTTTTTGTATTATTTCATAAGTTGACACAGTAAATTTAAGTTTGAAAAGTTTTATGAAATATAGTTATGGGATTCTTGAACAACAGATGGTGGATAAACACTCTACACTTTGAAATTTGGTATTCATAGCACTTGTTCTGTCTGAGCTGTGGGTTCACTCTGTGGATGACTCATGCAAAAATGTGCATTCACAGATAATGCAGAACAAACTTTACTTTAGATCTGAATTTTTTGTGCTTTTCTGACTGTGTGTCTAAATGTTCCTAATGAAGCAGTCTGACTTGCTGCTCTGTGTATGCCATGCTACTTCGTTGAAAGGAAGATATTTTTGTTAATTGTCATAATGATTTTCATCTGTGTGCTGGCATTTTAAAAAAAAAATCCTATTAATTAAGAAAAATTGTGTGAAGCCAGGGTGACAGTGAGATTTTAATTTGTTCTTGTCAGTCAATTTTAAAAAGGCATTCCTCAGTGGTTAGTAACATCCTTGCTCTGTTTCACCAAAGTGCTCTTTATTCATTATTGTTAAACTTGACAGGGAAATAATTTTTTAAAAATAATTTAAAACAACTATTGCAGAAATATTTGAATTTAAATGAAACAAAGCTCTTTAAGCATCTTGTCTCAAATTATGTGTTGAACACTTTGAGAGAACAAAGGATGGATGGTCTTGCCAGACATGCAGCATGTTCTGTTCTCTCTCTGGTGTGGGCACTTGTTATGGTGGTGTAGGCTCAAAGATAAGGCATATTTAAAGTTAGGTTTTTCAGAAAGGGTCAAGTCAAATATTTTCTACTTAAGTGTCCAAGCATTCTGTTTGTGTGGTGTAAGATTAATTTCCATGTAAAATGATATCTCTAACATCTCGGTATCATGTTGCAGCTTTTGGCACAGATCTAACAGTTGCTTGAGGCACAGGTTGGATCCTTGTCTGCTAGAGTCACATGCAACACTTTTAATTTGCTTTCAAAAGCTTCAGAAATTTCTATGATATTATTCCAAATCCTCATACTGTTTTTTCATTTCCTGTTTCAATAGCATTATCTTGAATTCTACAAAGAATTTTCTTGAAGCCACTTGTTACATTAATTGTAATGCATATTGTGGAATATTATTATTTTTGTAAATTAATTCTGCATGGAGTAACTACATTTCTGTCTCACCGAACTGAAGGATTAATTGGAATTAGAATTTACTCTCTCTGTTTAGCTACATAATTATAAAATAATTTCTTTTTCTCATTCTG
Source organism: Pycnonotus jocosus (assembly GCA_013400435.1). Classification (NCBI taxonomy): domain Eukaryota; kingdom Metazoa; phylum Chordata; class Aves; order Passeriformes; family Pycnonotidae; genus Pycnonotus; species Pycnonotus jocosus. Next base: position 682,967 of record VWYP01004868.1, on the reverse strand, counting down.
TATTTCTGTGGCTTAAAAGCGTTAAATCATTAAATGCATTGAAATCTCTTATCCCCTTTGTACTGATGCATATAATTGTAATAATTCAGGATAGATGAAGCCCATGATGTGTTTCCGAATCTTGAACAGAGGAAGGGGACAGACTAATACTTACTCATCACTGTGTGCCATTGTCCTCTTGTGCAGACTGGATGTTGTAGGGAGAGGAAGTTTTAAACCTTATAAATCTCTATGGCAGTGACTGCAAGGGGTTATGGAAGTGAATGCTGGAGGGAAATATCTAGGGGAGATTCATATGGATTAAGAGTCTGTAAATTGTTACAAGCTTAATTGGCAAATGTCTCACCTAAATTTAAAAGGCATCAAGAAAAAAGCGTCAAGATGTGTTTTACTTACTCATACACACCCACTGTATTTCCAAACATCTTTAAAAAAATCTTTGCCAGATATAAAGCATCTTCTATTATTTAATTAAAATCTTGAATATACTCAGTGTGCACTGAAACATTTCAGGTGTTAAAGCAGCCACATTGCTTTATAGGGAAAGCTGGCGCAGCCATTGCAATGGATTGCTGCATGTAGAACAGCCATCCCCTCTTTCCTGTTCATGCATCCCACCACATCTGATTGCCAAGAAAACAAATATCTTTTTAAAATTTTTCCCTCTTAAAATCAGCCTTTAACAGCCATTTCATTCGGCAGGTGAAAAGCTGTTTGTTAAATCGCTGGTTGTTGCCTTTATTCAGAATCTAACCCCTTCCCGTGGTGCCAGCTTTGGCATAAAACAAGCATATGCATAACTTAGAGATTGTGGTCATGTCTTACGTCATCACTGTGACAGTACATCCCACAGGCTTCCTCTTTCAAATCTGCTGTTCACTGGTGAGATTCCTTTGATTACATGTATCCCACGAGTTTCTCAATTTAAAAAGTCCATCTTTAACTTCTGCATGGATCTTTTTATTTATTGGATAACCCTTTGGAGACAATGAAAAGCCTTAATAGATACTAAAAAAATATTATTACATGATATTAACATTCTTTTTTACTCAGTTCTACCCTTCACATGTATTTGTTAAGAAGTAGCTTACATTGCACTGAAATGTGTAATTTATTTTCTAGCTGTAGAAAGTTAATGACAAATCTTATTTCAGCTGGAGAATTCAGTCCCCCTCTTTGCTTTTTAAGGAGATTGCCATTATTAGCAGTATATTTGCACAAGTAGACTTAGGCATGTAAAATAAAATTCTGATGCTGAACAGAGTTTGTAAAATAAAATTCTGATGCTGAACAGAGTTTGTGGATTTTAAAAGTGTAATGACAATGTATTGTGGAAAAGGCATATACAGTAATGTATGTTTAACTTCAGATACCATTGATGCATATCATGGGAAGAGGGAGATGCTTAATGTTTAAAATTACCTTGCTTGTACTTTGAATAGGATTTTAAACAAACCTAAAACCAAAACAAACATTTAATATGTGTTAATGAAAATGGTACAGGTTCCTTGTGTTAAACATTTTGGGACAATACCTACTATCTCTGTAGTGAATTTCCAGAAGGAATCTTGAGAAAAACAAGCCAAGGTACTGGCAATGGTTTCTCCTAATTGTTTCTACCTTTGGCTGTATATAACAGATGGCAGGGTAAGAGTTGGATGCAGAACATTCATCACCAACTTTTTTGAGGTATCTTCTTTTTTCTTTTTTTTACCTCTACTTCACTCTGACAGAAATTTTCTCTTTCACAAGTCTTCTTGGGGGAAACATGTAAAGTGGAAAGAAAAACATTCACAATCATCATAAGAATACTTATCCAGGGTGTGGGAAAATGGGATTGACATGCCTCCTCTGCCTGATCTGTAACAGGGATTTGTCTGTGATGAATGCCTACTTTTACTCAGGTGTATCTTTCTCCTGTTGGACCTGTTCCACTTTGAATATATAATTGTATATTCATTAGATCAAAGATAGTGTGCCTAGTGATTAGGGCACTCCTTTGAAATGTAAACCCCAATGGTTCCTGTTCAGAGAAGTGGTTTGGTTCAGGTTTTGCAGCACAGATGAGCTCCTCATCACCAACCTGCTGGTTATTCTGATCTCATTCTCTCTCTTTCTTGCTTTTTAAAACCCTTTCTTACCTCAATTTTCTCTCTCATTTTAGAGCACAAATTGCATGCCAGGACTAAGAAACTATTAAATGAAGGTTGATTGCAACTGATAAATGTATGTGAAACATTTTGACTTGTGCCAATTTGCATGTTGATGAATTGCAATGCAGAAGTGTCTTTTTCTATACAGTATAGAGAGAGGTTATGTGGCATGCTTACCCTAATTGAAAATGTTCTACAGAACATGCTTTAAAGGACAGGTAAAATGGATTACACCTATTTTGTACAAAAAAAAAAAGCACAATCATCCAAAAGAAGATGAGGTTCTTTCCTCATTCTTGCAGCTCCATATATTTTGCTGATGTTAAAAGCCAGGATTTCACATGTTATTCCTTAGGGTTTTAGTGTGCTGGTAATATTCATGCCATGCTTCAGAACCCACTACAATTCCTTAGCTCTGAAGGGGATATGAGAATTCCCTCTCCTTTAGGAGGAGGACACAGGAATTAACAAGTCTTGAAGTAGTTAATGTGCATGTTCATGAGTAAAATAGAGAGGGAAAGGGGTATTTTTACTGCTAGGGATGCTTAGGAATGCTGAGTTAGCAATCATTTCCTTTTGAGCTGAAATTGCTTTTCTCTAAATTTTTCAAATGTTGAAACTTTACCATGAGAGGCTATAGTATCAGGAACATACTGCTTATTTTCTGTGACTGTTTTATGAGTAAAATTTCAAACCCATTCACATTGCTGAACTATACTCACAGAGTCACATAGTTATTTTCACTTCCAGAAGGGTTATTTTTTCTAGGTTCTAGTTTGCATTGTTAGTTTACTATCTGGGTGATATATGGAATATGTTCCAGGAACACAGTGGAAACTGAGCTTTCTTTTTTTTTCTTTTTTTTTTTTTTCCATTCTGCTGATAACAGGGATCTCAGCTTTATTTCTGAAAGTAGTTACTCCTAAAATGAACAAAGTCAATGGGCCTTCAGTAACAAAAACCTTACAGTCAATACTAAGAGAAGTAGACCTGAGGTGTTAGGAACTAAGATAAAAGATTGGATTTTCAAAAAGTGTTTACCTGTAGTCTGTCTGTTTCTTTTGAAATATGTGGCATTTCTATCAGACATCACTAGGAATAGGTTTATTCTTTTGAAAATTCTGCTCATCAAGCTTGTTGCTGTACTTAGATTTGCTTAACTGTAAGTGAGCCACATCTGTGTTTGACCCGGAGGCATCCCTGACTCTGGTGTTTCCATGGAGAATCTGAGATCAAGTGAAAATGTCTTTGTTGACCTTTGCGTTTCTTCTTAAAAAGTGTGCATTGGTAATTTCTAGTCCAACCTTCCTTCTTCTGGTAGGAAACTTGGCTCAGCCTCTGTCTCTTTCCCAGCCTGCATTCCTACGACTTCCAAAAAGTCAAAAGTGGCATCTGTACAGCTGGAGAGGAAAGGACTTTCTTTTTTTCCATTAATCACAAGACCATTATTCTCTGCCAGTGAATCACTGACAAACACCTTTAAAATAATGTTACTGAACTTGAAAATTGCTATTAATTTATCCTAGGTATTTTTAATATGACTCAATATGATTCATTACCATGACACTTAAAAAAAAATAAGACATGGGAACTTTTAAATTCCTTTGAATTAAAAAAAAAATCTCTGATATTGTATGCTATTAGCTGACTGCTTTGGGGTATGGTAGCCTAGATCTGTTGCACAGCACTGTGTGTTGTGTGTACTGGTTTATATATGTGCTTAGTGCATTGAAAACACAACCAAACATTTGACAAGTGTTGATGTAGGTAAAGGATCAGAAAATCTTAACTGATTTCTAGGAAGATAGGAAAATATTGCCTAAGAATTGTTTTACCTGACTTTGGCAAACATATATGTAGTTAAAGATTCCTCTTCACTTCTTTCCTCCAGAAGGACACTTGTAGGATTGATTCTTCTAATGTAAAGAATTGTGCATTTGTCATTTAACAAAGCTGGTTTGTTTAGTTCCAAAGAACTGTGTGAAAGTTAGATAAGGTGCAGTTTTAGCCGTGAGTTTCATCTGACATTTATAGAGATCATGTCAAAAAATTCTCTGCACTTAAGAATTTACAGTTATAAATCTTGGGGAATGAATTTTTATGGAGACATATATATGTATATACACAAAACATTTCAGTATCATGTTTTTGTTAAAATAAAATTAAGAATGGAAGGTTTGTAGTTACTGAAATATTCCTAGGCTGACAGCAGATTTTCAAACATGTTTTGTATTTGTGACACTTGTGTTTCATAGGAGCAGAGAATAATTCACTTTGGAAAGATTCTGTGGAGGTCATCTTGTCCAAGCTTTTTCTCAGAAACAGACAGCTTTGAAGCTGCTTTGGATTGCTCAGGGTCATAGTCAGTCAGGTTTACTAAGAATAAGGAAAAAAAAATGGGCACTGAAATGAAATGTTACAAAAAAATAGGGTCACCACAAAATTATTGAAGATGATATTTAGATGCATGTTTGTGAAAATGAATGAAGTGCATTTTATTTATCCTCCTTTGTTTTTCTTCTCTATAAAATCTTAAATTGAGTGTCATGGGAAATGCCTGAAAGAGAAGTCTTGAGTGTTATTCAACATATGAATGTTGCAAAAGCTTGCTTTAATTTACATTAAAAGAGAAGGTAATGCTAAGCTCCACATGCTTAACCACTGGAGGAGTGCAGTGTTGGAAAGGTAAAGTGATGCAACAGCAGGAATACTCAGTTATTTGCCTCTAGGATTTGTGCTTGAACTTCTAAGACCTAGGGGCCTTTTAGTTCATTAATAGTTTACCTTTTTATTCCGGATTACACGCCCTGAAGATCGTGATTTTGAATAAGGCAGTAAATGAGGAGTTTTACTCATGCATTTGCTTTGATGCAAAATTAAATAAGAGCTGGAAAGAAAATATTATCAAAATCTTACAATGGATGTAAACATTTCAGAGTTTTAACCTTAATGTTTAAGCATGTATCTATTCCAGTAAAGAAATATAACCCAAGAAATTGCTGAAATATGTTAAGAAGATGCTAAAAAACCCCACCAATCAAACTACTAGAACAGCTTAATACACTCATTTCACATCTGTGAATATGACAGTCAAATGGAAAAGAATAGCTTAGACAGTACCTTAGAACTCGGGTTTATTCCAGCACTTGTGAAACTTCGAGGGTCTCAAATTCCCTTAAGTGCTTTGCACAGCAATGCTGTAGTGATCATGCAATCTGTCAAAATAAACCCATTTAGGCATGCAGCAGTTTTTCAACACAAAGACTTAGAGCTACAAACCGGTTTAACCAAGGAGTTTCCACATAATCTCAAGACATCCATTGGGGTTTTCATAGTGCTGAATTGTCGGCAGAAGGGGATGAGAGGTGTCATCATTAGAGAGGAACTGAAGTCAGCAGCAGGAGTTTTCTTCTTTCCTTTTAATTGCTACCACTATGTGCTGAAACCCTGTTGGTTTCCATGGCTTCAGTAAAACCAGGTTTCTGTTCCCTAAGTCCTTGTACAAGATGTGACTGTCTACTTCTGTCATAGAGTTACATTTAAACATGTCTTAATTTCCTCGGGTTTTGCAGATAATTGCATTGTGAAAGTTTCAGTGATGATCCTGTCAGAGTTTTATAAGTAGCTTGCTACTTGAAGCAGCTTTGCTGTTCTTTCAATTCTTTTTAGTGTTTTACTCTCTCTTGTTCTTCCCCACCCCCCTTATGTCAAGTTGCTATTATCACTTAGTGAGTGCTTTCCTTTCCTTGGTCTGACTATTTCACTTTCTTTTGTGTAGCCCTGGGAGCTCAGAAGGCTTTCAGGTCTGGCTGATGAGAAGTCTACAGCGAGCCTGGAGTGACACCACATGACAAAGAAAGATAGACACACACATATATAGATAGATATAGATATGTATATATCTTTTTTTTCTTTTTTTTTTTTCCCCTCAAGTGAAATGAAACTTTTCCCTTTCCAGGACCAGCATTTCCCTGCTCCAATTTTGTGAGGAAAAACTTTGAATATTTAGTTTTCTCTCGTAGTACTTTCCACATACTCATTAGACTGCTTTTTGTGACATTTGTTTGCTGTCACTGTAGCCAACTAAAGGAGGGCATATGTTGCCCCACTTCTCAGTCTGAGATAGAACAGGCAAGGTCATATGGTCCCATAATGCTGGAAAAGACAATTCCTACAGATATATCCTGAAGTAGGACAAGAAAAACGTTGAAGAAAAAAACCTAGGCATACATATCTGTCACAGCTGAGAGGCTGTTAATATGAGCGTAATAGAGAGAAAATAGTGAAAACCCAGCCTGGAGAGAATTCACATCTATTCTTTTATTTCAATCTGTGTAGAAACAGAGGACACACTATCACTTTTTCACTAGTTGCTTTACTTTGGAAGTAGTTACATTCCTTGTCTAGATACGCTGTTTTACAGTTTTGTAGATTTCATGTGTATTATGAAAAATAAAATTCCTTGGATCATTTTTTGAAATACATCTTTTTTGAATACCATACTTTGTCTGTGCAGCATTGAGAGAACAATATCACTTTACAGATACCAAGTGAGAGTAAGCATACGAAGCAGTTGTAGTCAAGTGTATTGTGGCTTTGTAATGAGTGTGCTGAACCTGATAAGGGGCTTGAAAACAAATGGCATTGTGAGAGATGAAAATCTGTACCATATGGAACATGAAATAACTAAGGAGTCTGAAAACTCTGACTCCAGGGAGTGTGCCAGTGTACGTGGGAGAAGTGAGAATTTCATGAATTATGTTACTGTTGAGTAGATTTGGAAGTAAAAAAGAGTTCAACAGTACTCTGATAAATATGCAAATGTTCTTGTTCTCTGAATGAGACATAAATGCAGCTTTTATGTTTAGGCTTTTGAAACTGGGGCTTTGGACAAAACACTGGAGAGGAGAAGTACAATACAGTACAGCATGTGCAGATGCCTGAAAACATCAGTGGAAGGATTGAAGTCTAAAGACAGCTGTGTCAAGATTTGTGTTAGAGTGGGAGATGGCAAAAAGTCACACGCTAGTGGCAGAAAATGGTTTGGTTATTTAGCATGTATCACTCTTTCTTCAGAACATAAAAACCAATGCTAGTATAAATGCCAGATTGTGAAAGAATTGCAGAGCAGAATCCTGTCTTAAAGATCTTAGTGCCTTGAGTAGGTGGGTTTAACAAACATTTTCTATCAAGATCCTGAATTGGCTGAAAATACGTTGCATATTACAAAATCACCTATTTGTTTCAGTGGGATGAAGCATTAATGTGTTAAGCTGCTGTTTGCAATGTGGCTGTGTGCTGTTGAACTGGGCATTGTTGAGTGACAGGTAACACTCCCACTATATGTGTGATGTTAATCCAAGCATGGCTGAGTGAAAAGTAGAAAAAAATCTTGTATAGATTCACTGTCAAGTGAATAGTGGAGAGCTGTATTTGTTAGGTTATTTAGAAGTAAAGAAGTACTTTGTGGAGAAAAATTTTACTGAGCAAAGTCTGCAGAAATGTTCAGATCATTATAGCAATCCCACATGTTCATCCTTTTTCAGCTTGGTGTATATCTAGAGGTGTTTCCTCCTTATAATTATCTTAGGTGCCAAACTAAGCAACCATATCTGCTTTAATACAGAGAAAAAGAGAAAGACTTTCACAGACTGTTTCAGAGCCGCAGCAAATCCTGGTCCATATCTAATCCTCTCATGCCAATTATGGGCAGAGTTGTCAATCTTTTGTCTCATTTGTAGACTATGTTACTTGATTCACTCTGCTTGCCCACAGCACTCTGTATTTTTTTCTCCTGTTCCTTAAAAAAAAAAAAATTCCCCACAGTTTTCTAAGTTTCTCATTCTCAGCTTTCACTTCCTCATGCTGTCAAGTACTTCTTGGAGAAACCTGGTCTTGTAGAACAAGAGTGAATGTGATTTTTGGAAGGGGCTTTGAGGTTTTGTTGGTCTTTTGTTTGGGTTGGTATTTTGTCTCATGGGAGAAGGTGTTGTCTTTTTCCTCTGAAATGGAAGTATCCTGAGGCAAGAAGCCTAAGCCAAAGACGGTAACAACCTTAGCCAAGATTCAGATACTGGTGTTCTATAAAACAGCTTTTGTTATTAAAATTACTCTGTGAGAGAATAATTTTGGACATAGTAAAAATTTGCTGAGTAGTTCAGGCTGTTTTTGATATCTGCAGATAACCAGTATTAGTTTCATATTTTAGTTTTTAAAAGAAAGCTATTACTTCACTTAAGCAGAAATGTGAACATTAAAAATTAGTACAAGAAGAGTAAACTTCCTAAAATGTATAAAAGCAAGTTTCAACTGAAAGTGTCTCACAGTATGTTTCACAGTGCAAGGGGATGTTTTTCCACCATCTGAAATAAACTCAACAGTAGTTTATGAATTAAAATTTCTTGCAGCAACATTTACTTAAAAGAATGTTCTACATTAGAAGACTTGAAAAGCAAAACCATTTTTTTAGAAAAGAGCATAATTTTGAAACCAACACCATACCAGAAAAGTGGACCTTACAGAGTGAGAAAGTGCCATGACTGTAGTAGCCAAAGCTGAAAAGTTTCATCATTTTCATGCATGTATGTGAAATTAAGAAATTCTGATGAATGAATGCCAAGCCTAAACTGCCTTCACAGGATGTAGCTTATCTTTGTATTTAAGAATTTTGAAATTTTGCATAAACAAGATAAAACCAGCATTGCTTAGACTCAAGAAAGTTTAGGATTTTCTGAACCTACATATCATGAGTGCTCTTGAAAAGCTGAAGGGTAATTCCCATTGTAAAATGCAATAGACAACTTTTTAAAGGAGCACCAGTAAGAAAGTTGACAGGATCTTTAATAATTCTAATAATAGAAGACAACAAAAACATAGTATGTCTTTAGGAATCTAGGAATGAGCATTCTGTGAGCATTCTCTTGACTAAACTTGCTCTGACCAAACCTGCAAGTTTAGGCAGCAATTCATAATTTAAAGTCATCTGTAAAAGATGCGAGAGAGAAAAGCATTCCACAAATTTGGCTGTGAACACCAGAGCAGAAGTAGGAAGTCTACAGAAAAAAAAAATCCATTAAACCAGTGGGGAGAAAAAAACCAAAATTAAACACAAAGATCATTTCAGTAATAGAGACTTTGGGAGTATGAGTTGTCACCTGAAACAGCTCCCAGCCTCTAGAAAACATTTTGGGAAGTACAATTACGCCTTCTGTCTTAGACTTTCACTGACTGATGGACTCTGAAACAGGCTTCCTGATATGCTGTAGTGTCAGAGTGAGGAGGCAGCAATAGTTAAGTGAAATCTGTGAAGTTCAACTAAGTTTTTTTCTTATTTGAATGCTAGAGATTTTCAAAATCTTGTACCTTCAGAATATTATGAGAAATTATTTTAGGTGCACTGAAGTAATTCACTCACTCAAAAAGATCTATGTTCTGCTGTCACCTTATTGATCAGAATTAAAAAGAAATTGAAGTGGAGAACAACTTCCGTGTGATTGTGGTAAACCTGTTTAATATGGTAAAATACAAATCACTTGTATTGTAAAATACAGTCCCTTTCTCAGGGAAGTACTCAGTCTGCTCTTGATATGCATTTCTGATATTCTTTCTGCTTCTTGGACTTACATTCTTCCATGATTTTGTTAAAGATTGAATGACTTTACATCATTCTCAGTCAAACTTTCTTCTAAGGCAAATGCAGGCCTTGAGCAGAAAAAAAGAGACAAATGAGACACAATAAGGACAAAATAATCAGTAGAATCATAGTGAAGTCTATCATCCATGGTGAGCTGCAATATCATGGGAAAATTACTTCAGTAGCTCTTGGTCTTAGCTAAACTCTGTTCCTACAGAAGTCAATGTGGAGCACTTCTGTCAGTTACTGACAAAAACTCTGCAGCCATATGAAGCTGCAGCCTGATATATGGCTGCTTATAGAGGTGTGTAAAAGGAGAACACAAGATGGAAGGCTGAGCAAGAAAAAGGATAGGTCTCAAGGCCTTCTGGCTACCCAAAACCAGTACCTGCTGGGAGTTCTTATTTATTTTTTATTTGTAAGTACAACAGTCTTGAGGGAAGAGATTCAAACTGGCCACAACTTACAAGTTTTATTTTCTTTGCCTGGCATGTGAATAATCTGTCATTTTATTCTGTCCCCACGTGCTGTGTTTCAGTGCTGGGAGAAGGTGTAGCACCAGTCATCTGCAGTCATGCTGTGTGTCTGTCCAAGGATGTCTGCCACCCCAGGGCCAGGAGAAATACAGCCAGGCCTCTTCTCTGCTCAGGCTGAGCTATAAAGAATTCAGATGGTCCTTGTGGCGTGCAAAGCCCCATTTGAGAAAGCCATAAAGGAGGCAGGCAGGTGTAGTAAACCTCAAGATGAAGTGCTGACCTTCCCTTCACAGGAGAGCAGGAAGGCAGCCTCAGGGGCTGGACTGCGAGAAATTGTTTTGATGTGGTAGTTTGACCTAATTTTCTGTGTTTGAAAGGTAAAGCCGAGCCAAGAGACAAATTTGAGCTTGGTGGTAAATCCCTGAGAAACATAATCTATCCAGCATGAACAGGAAGAAACTCAGGCAGTATTTTGTTTAAACCAAACTGGGCACGTTGTGCTATGCTAAGCCTTTTGTTGGTCCGTGTGCAATGACTGGAGCCTTGCAACAGAAGATGGGGAAGGTAGTAAGAAGCCAAACTAACAATTAAAAAGTACATTCATCCATCTATTGCTGTGCAATTTTATGCAAATCTTCCTTGTATAGTCAGTAACTAATTATATGAGGTTTTTATAGTAGTAGAAGTTGAGAGCTTGGACAAAGAGATGGAAAGATTTAGGTCAAGAGATAATTTAACTAATAAGAATTGAACACAAAGTAATTTGGATATGAACCCTTTTATAGAATCATGGACTTGTGTGTGTGTGTATATATATATATATTTGGACTTGCTAATAATGGTGTTTGAGCAATACCATTAGAAGTTTGTAGGTCTGAGGCTTGTTCAAACTTCTTTTGTCCCTTATGTGTGTTGGGATTTTTTGCATAGATTTCTTCTACTGAAGGATCCTGAAATAAAATAGGTGAGCATATTTAAGCCTATGAATCTCAGTTAAGAAGTATCAGTGGAGTATTCCAAAAGAGGAAGACTTCTCTGCTCTGTATCAGCTGCTATTAGTTCTCATTAAGTATTTATCTGCGTTGTCACCAGGCCTCTGAGCTCATTGTTAACTTGCTTTGTAAGCATCCAAGAGATGTAAGGCTTGGAGTAGAAAGAGTACAGTGAATTAACCTGACAGATATATATGGCAACCACTCCCAAACATGAATCAGCATGAGAAAAAGCATGAATGTTCCACTTTGGAAAATGCCATGGCTAAGTGATGGTTCAGTTGTTGTTTCGGGCTGCAGGATGGCATTTTCATTGGTTGACATGAAATGGGAGGGAGACAGATATGCCAAGAAAAGCTGTGAAGATAATTACCACATGCTTTTTTTCTTCTGGAATGGGGACAAAGGAGGTGCAAAACCTAAAGGGTGGGGAATCAAGCCTTGTGGAAATGTTCAGGAAGCATTGCAGTAGTAAACAGTACTTCCTGGAACTTGGAATTACAGCTTGACAAGGGCAGTGACATTTTAGTGCAGCAACAATGTGCTGGTGAACCTGCATACTAAATGCAGAGCATGGAGAGAAGCACAAGGCACGATCTGCACATCAGTATTGCTGCTCAGAACTGAAACACAGTAGCTTTTAACCAGAATGTTCTATTGCATTATTTTTCAAACCACAGCTCAAAAAGCCATGAGGGATTGTGGCTATGCTTTTAGCCATGTTGGCTTTGATCTGAGGTACAAAGACGATTTTTCCATGTAGGCAAGGCAGAACTCTTCATAAACCATAGTGGGGAAAAAGAAATATAATTGCTCTTAACTTTTGTGGCAAGTTTCTGGTGCAGTAAAGCCTTGCAGGGATGTACATATTTGTCGAGGCAGCTCGTGCCTGACAGCTTGTAGATCCTGTTGATCAAGTCAAGGACTGCAGCCAGAATAATTGCTTTAAATTTGCTGGATAGAGAAGTGCCAGTGAGGAGTGCTACCCTGTGCTTTTAAAAGGCTGCTCCTAAGGGGTGGAATCAGAACAGTCTTGCACTGTAACAGATGCACATTTATGGATAAATGTCAAGGATTGCACTAATTCTCCTGAGAAGTGTGTAGCAGTGTTACCACATCGCTGCTTACAGTCAGCATTGCTGTAGCATTTTTTAGCTCTAAAATGTTAATGGGAAAAGATACAGTAGGAGGAAAAGAGGGCTGAAATTATTTCCAGTGAAAAATCGAATGCATTTTATGTGATGAACTATAACAACTAAGACACCCTACATAACAGGCAAGCTTTGATAGTTTTTTAAAACTCTTCAGACACTTTTTTGAAATTATGGTGTAACTCTGTGTGTCTTGTGCTAATAATTACGCCCAGATTTGTCCTTGTTAACCTCCTCTTTGCCTTTCCCTATAAAAACTAGGTCTTGGGGATTTGTACATCTACCTCTTTTCAGAAACACAGATTAGTGCATATTTTTAAAATTTCTTTGAACTTAATAAACACAACAATTTTATTTTTTGAGATTTGTTGGGTTTTGTTTTGTGGTTTTGTTTTTTTTTTGATTGCAAATCAAGTACTACTCAAAATTTCTAGAAATTTGCCTTTGATTTTACTAATGTTTTGGGATTTTTGTTCCAGGCTTCCTGAAGTATGTATAAGCAGTCTTTTTTTCTTTCCTATGTGTTGGACAGCCAGCTTAATTAATAATATGACATAGAGAGAGGATTTCAGGAAAATACTCCTGAAGTATTTAGAGTGCATGTTACTGCAGAATGTGTTGTATGTGTTAAAATATTGGGAGAATAGCGTGAATCTGAGATGATCCCAATGATGAAAGGGAGATTAAATCAAAGATTTATAGTGCTGGCCTGGAGGTGTTTGCTAACTACAGAAAATACTTACAGAGTGTTTCAGTACTGTAATGATTTCCATATTACAGCTGGCTGAGAAGCATTATGATATGTGCAGTCCTCAATCCATTTCCTAGGATTATAAATTAGTTCACAATTATATGCTGATAGCAGAGCTGCACATTGCGTGTGTGTCTCTTGGGTAATGAGAGCTGCATCTCTTGTGAATGCAGACTACTGATAACAGCATTCAGAATCTGACATGCTGCAGGCAGGCAACACGTAGGCTTTCACACACAAAATGCACCACATTGAATGCATTAAAGTGTGGTTGAAAAATGCAGAAGTGATGTTTGATTTAAATTATTTAGAAAAAAAAATGTATGGAGGCACCATTTTATTAATAACTTTTCTTGCTGGTACAGAACTAGATACATGATCAGAAGCAGCAGTAAAAGAAACAAACTCCAAATAGTCTGAGAAGCTGGTGAAAGAAAAGTATTTTAGTGCCCCAGATTTGCAGTACATGTGAAAATACTTTTGGCTGAGAGGCTCTTAAAGAATCAAGTATTGTATTGAATTTTATGATACTCCCTATGCGTGGGGAGGTTCTAAAACCTGCATCTGCCTTTCTATAAATAAGAAACAATCCACTGGAAAAAAAGTTAATTCACACAGAAGAAAAAACAACCCAAACGTTTACTTAAGGTCAACTTATATAGAAAAGCATAATCAATACATACTTCCAAAAAGGAATTAGAATTGTGGCTTTGAAATGTGTGTGAAAAAACGGTGACCTAATTTGCAACAGTATGTATGTGTATACATATCTATTTCTCTTTCATGATATTCTCACAAATAGTAGAAACAATAAGTGAGATTAGTAAGTAGAGTCTTATAATATCTTTCAAACATTTTGTCCTAGCAGATCAGTAGGATGAAAGTATTCTTGTTTTGTGGATTTTTTGTTTGTTTTTTAAAGCATGTCAGTCTTCAGCAGAAACTAGTGTCAACAAAAACTAGTGTAGTAAAATACTTCAGAGTTAAATGTTTTTCACTGTTTCTGTTTATAAATGACAGTCATTTTTAAAGTCTTTTTTTCAAAGCTCTGAAATGTTTTTAGCCTCTAGCTCTCATTGACTTGCATGAATTAATATTGGAGTTCAGATGCTAATTTATGTGACTTGCTTTTGAAAACAAATTTAGGTCAAATCCTGTTTCTGTAGGAGTATCCATTAACTCTGTCATTAACTCCAGGAAATCTTTCTGTTCACAACCTCTGTTCTTTAACTGACAATTAATTTTTTCTGACTGAGTCACCTGCCTTCAAGTATGGAGTTGGCAAATAAAGTGCTTTCTTTAAGAAGCAGGGATATTTTGTTCGTGCAGTGCAAATGAATTCTGTAGAAATCTAACATCTGATTGATGGATTTACTTTCTGTTATTTTTCCAGGGAAATTCTGGCCTGGGGTTCAGTATCGCTGGAGGAACAGATAACCCACATATTGGGGATGATCCTGGGATATTCATTACTAAGATTATACCAGGAGGAGCTGCAGCAGAGGATGGAAGACTCAGGTAAGAGCAAACTTATTACGTGTGTTTGGAAACAAAATGCATAATTACTATAATTGTTCTCCGGAAGCCGTATGCCAAATGGACTTTTCATGGGGTCAGGGGATGTAAATGACATGTCCAGAGCCTCCTTTCTGCTAAGACAGCTGATTGAAGGAGCTTAGAGCAGCTGAATAAGGCAAGGTAATTCCTGTATAATAGAAGGCATTTGATGGTGCCACCTCCTTCTTAGTGCCAGGTATTTCCCTTAGTGCAAAAGGTAAGATGGGGGCAGCAGGAGGAGATGTGAATATCAGCATGCAGGTCTTCTCTGCCTGGCCTTTGTGTGTTCACGGCTGGAGAACAACACATTGGTCTTACACATTAGGCTATCAAGACGTCCCAAACTACAAAGCCATTTCTAAATAATCATAGCTATTTGTAGATGCTTCCTGTTATTTGGCTGCAGTAGTGAGATGTGTTTACTGCTGTTTCCAAACATTATTTTGTTCCATGAGGATGTGATGGCTGTGCTGTATGTTCTGAGTCATCTCCAGAGTGGTCTGTTGCTTTAGATCCTGAAACAAACACACAGATTACTTGATGGGGTTCTCAAGTACATGGCAGTATCTCCCTTAAACCAGAGGAACCACAGAAGTGCTTGTGCTTGTCTTTCCTTATGTACTGAATGCAGAAAGGCTTCCATCACAGAGGCTGCCACCTTACTGTTGGTTATGCAGCCTGCTAATACACCAAAAAGCCAATTTAACTGGAGAAAATTGGGCTAAAATTCTGATGCTTTCATGGTCTCAGCACAGAAATCAGCTCTGAGAGCCTTTGCCAAAATCAGATGGTTTAAAATTCATTAAATGTACCAGATGGTAGCAACATTTTTCCTGAATCCTCTTCCTTTAATCCAAAGCTAAAAGTAAGGAAAGTTGGCCAGTGTAAAGAGCAAGTTTGGGATATTTCTTATGCTACACTAATAATTTGATTTTGGAAATGATTTTTTTTTTACTATGATAGTGATGACGAGTCATGGTGATTGGCAGTGCCTGCAGAATTTAGTTTTAACTAAGATTGCAGATAAAAAGAATGGGATTAATATCATGTAACTTTGTGACTAAAATGCAGCTATCTACCCCTAAGCTAGTCTCCTAATAGTGAAGAAAAACCTAAGCATTTGTAAGTTGTGATTCATTTAATCCTAAAGTCAATTCCTAAAACAGAACAGAATTCCTTGCAAAAAACAATGGTATCTTTTTAGTAGAATTTTTAATTACATATGAAAACTTCTTTAGTTGAAGCTATTAAGACGATAGAAGCAATTGCAGTATTTTGCTATCTTTGTAAAAAATGAAATATTTCATAACTTCATCCCTGTATTAAATAACTACTGTAGATTTAACTCATCATTATGTCTGTGTTGTAAACATCTTGGAAAGACCACCTAAACCTGCAAAAAGTAGCATACTAAGGCAGTTCATTAATCCATTATAAGATTAGATGGGGCAAACTTTGTGTTTTGTAATAAAAGTTTAGCAGTACAAGTATAGCCACCTTATTACTAAGACTTATATAATGTTTTAAGCATATATTTGGCATGGTCATTCTTCCTACTCTCAGATTTTAGAAAGATTCCTCCTTTCCTTGTTTTATATGGCAAATGGGTTTCACTTTGCCTCAAAGTCACTTTTTAGGAACACTTGGAAATGTAGATATCAGTGGTCGTTACTGATATGAAGGGCCATATCCTGGGGCAGTCTTTGCTGACTTACACGATAATTTAATTTTCATAACAGAGAGTTTATCAGCTGGGGCCACTCTGTAGGAACAAAAGCTTAACAACATGCAGTAGCTACTAACAGTAGTGATAATACAGGTTTCTTAGCAAAAGTCCAATTTTTAGTTACCTGAGGAGGAGAGATTGGTGTTTATAGACTGAAAAAAAAATTTTTTTGTCTGCTTTTCTTTCACACTCTGCCTGCAGATACTCTACATTATATAACAGTGTGGGCTCTCTGAACTGGCTTCTATATCTACTGTCTAGTTTTAATCATAAAAGCCCGTAAAATCACTTCTACTGCATTTTACATGATGTCCCTTTGATCTTACTTAGCTGAATGAAGTTCTTCAAACAGCAGGACTATAAAGGCAACCTGTAAGAAATTGACTTCATATTCTAGACCCTTGGGAATATTTTACATGAATGTATGGGTTGACAGGGGAGGAGGAGGTCAACTGAAGTTTCATGTAAGTCCAACAAAAGCAGCCTAGTGCATCTGGGAAGGCATAACTCTCCAGTGGTGGATGTTTAGTTAAAAGTACGTAAATATCAGATACAAACACCTGATGAGAGGGAGTGAAGATAAAGAAGCCAGATTTTATCAGTAGTGTCCAGTGACAGGGTGAGAAGCAATGGACACTGAACACATGAAATGTCATCTTATCTTTAGGAAACTCTTTTTTATGGTAAGGGTTACTAGGCACAGGTAACTCGGAGAAGTTGTGGAGTGTCCATCCTTGGAGATATTTAAAACCTGACTAGACATGTTCCTGGACAACCTGAAGCAAATAAATTTGCTTCAGCAGAGAGAGTTTAACAATGGGATCACCTCTTAAATTACACTGTGATTCTTTAATCTGGCCCGAGCCAGCAGTGTGCTCTGGCATCACTGAAGACCAGCATGGAGGTGAGCAGAGATGCACAAAGAAAGGACTTTGAGGCAGCAGTCACATGTTGCAATAAGGAAAATTCCAGTTGTGTCCGAGGACAAAAAAGATCTCTTTAATGTAGCTGGTGATTCCATGAGATTATGGAATCTCTCTTCTCCAAAGAGGTTCAAAATTCATCTGGATGAAGTCCTAAGCTGTGTGATTGAACTTTCAAATTGGTCCTGCTTTGGGCAGGAGATTGGACTAAATGACCTCCAAAGTTGCCTTCCAGCCTGAATTGTTCTCCAAATCTCCAGATTACTCTTGTGAATAAAATCTGTGTGTGAGGCTGAAACTGTCGCCGACCGCTCCTGCTCCCGGCTGGCCTCTTCGGAGGGCCGCGACCTTCCCCAGAGCACCGCCCTCACAAGGGCAGTCTTGGCTAGGTGGCACAGGCTCCCTCGGGAGTGATTTGCTCTTTTGTGAAAGCACCGAAGTGCTAGACCAGCTCTTAGGAAGAGGCACCTCCGTGCCTCAGCCCCCCAGCTCTCAAGGGGCTGCGATGTATCCAGGAGTGCAGCAACTCCTAGTCCCGGCAGCACAGAAAGGAGACACGACTCCAGTTGGTGCTCCTCAGGATCTTCTTTATTCCTTGAAGGGGATCCCTCGAAGACCCCGAGGCGCTTGAACGCTGGGGTTAAATACATTTCTAAGGGGGCGGGGTTTAACCGGGTAACCAATCAGGGAAGGGATTAAGAAAGGGACCAATGGGGGAGAGGATCCAAAACCAACCAATAGGAGGGTGATATTTGGGCCAATGGGGTGAGGGAAACAGGAGCCTATCCAAACAGGGGTTAAACCGAACAAGAGTTAAACTATTGGTTGAGATAACTGGGGAGCTGATTGGTTAGAACATCAGTCTCTTGATGCCCTCCCAGGGAGTGCTCTCAGCTCCACTGATATTTCTTTAGGACCCTCCACATGAAACAAAGGTGATTAAATTCTTGGGGTTTTCCTTTAGTGGAGAACAATACCTTTGTTGACAGCAGGTACAATGCATAGTGCAGGTTTGTGTCATTTCATCACCCATATCTCTGCTTAAAAAATAGCAATAATTATCAGCTACTTTAGACTCCACTCATCTTAATAAAAAAAATCCCTTTTTTTGAGAGACTTCCTGAACTTTTGAAAAATCAGAGAAGCACAGAAGCACAGGATATCTCAAGTTGGAAGAGACCCATAAGAATAATTGACTCCAACTCCCTGCTTACCTCAAGACTACTACTAAAACTAAACCGTGTGACTGAGAGCATTGTCCGGATGCTCCTTGAGCTCTGCCAGCTGTGGTGCCACAACCACTTCACTGGGAAGCCTCTTCCAGGGACGGACCATGCTCTGAGTGGAGAATCTTTTCCTCATGTCTAGTCTGAATTTCCCCAGAACAACTTCATTCCTTTTCCTTGTGTCCTGTTGCTGAGGGCACCAGACAGAGGTGATCAGCACCCTCTCCAGTGCTGTCCTCAGAGAAGTACTAAGGGATACGTTTATGTACTACTCTCCCTGAAATGCCCTGACTTGTACAACTGGTGTAAGAACCATCACACTGCACAACTCAATTTTTAGAAGACATGTACATCAGTATGCTAACTCCTCATCTTGCAAAATAATGCTGTGGAATTTTTTGTGAAGTCCATATAATACAGAGAAAATAATTTGTTATATAGTAAATAATATAAAATATATAATTTGATGGAATTTTAAGAAGTATTTTAGATTTAATTATTTATCTAAATGTGATTATAATAACCTTGGAACTAAATGGAGATTAATTTTTCTCTGAATGCTTCATGCCATGTTTCTCTGAAGATTTGAGTTTCAAGTCAGGGATAGAGAGAGAATATAAACCCTCTGAAAGCAGCAGTCATTCCCACTGAGTTGAAGGAGAATTTCTCTCAAGAGTTTGATCTTTTAATACTTTTGATGCATAAAAACTTCTGCTTCTATCTCATTAATGTGGGTTGTCCATGGGCAAACATCTACTTTTTAATAAAGAAGCTCTGAATTTAGACTTCTTTTATTCTCTGGAAGAAAGAGAATTTCAGTAATTATGACTCAGTGCCTTTTTTTGTTTTATTTGCATTTCTGTCAGAGAAAAAAAAAACAAACCACAGTGTATGTTTCAATTGCCTAAGCAAAGAAATTCAATATAACATTCAGTAGTTACTTCTTTTGGCTTATAGATTTTAAGTGAACCTCTGGCTTCTAAAAGACAACACATATAAAACCATTCATCATTCTGTGAGAATAAGAGTGATCAGCTTATGGAACTTAGAAGCACAGCTTAGTGGCAGAATTTGATTGGAGGGAAAGAAAGAATTACACAAAGTTTTCAATTATGATCAAGTTTAAAAGAGCACAGACTCACAAAATATTAATACATTTCTAACAGTCATAAATAAAAACTATTTTGAGTCAAGAATCACTCTTGCTGATTATAGTTTCTTACAGTCTAAATTTGATTTTGTGGTAGGGATAGTTTTCTTGAAAAGCTTTCTCCCATGAGAGGGTCATGTGAGTGCCTTATGTATTGCTATCAAAAATACACATTTCCTTCTTGAAAAGACAAGTTAGAAAATGAGAGTTTTAAAAGGTCTTGGGATCTAAAAAAGTAAATAAAAGAATCTTGTACAGAACAAGAATTCAAATCTTACATTTTATACCAATCACTTGGTCACGGGAATCTTACTGAACCTGTGATACAAAAGTCAGTTACTGCATATGTGTTGGAATATGAATGAGTTAATTCCCAGGACTGTGAGATAGATTTGGGCAGTCTTGAGCTTGACTTTCAAGGGTTAATGTTGTACCAGAGGTTATTTTGGTGTTTAAGCCCTGGGCTGTACTGAAGAGGAAAAAGAGGGTTGATACAAGGGCTGAGTCCAAGGAAAGAAATTGGTTGTGCCTGGGAGGATGCACATTGCCCTGGTTAGCTGCCCAGACCTGTGGCTGTTTCATTCATTCTTTCTTCTAGGAAATGGATTTCCAGTCTCTTCCCATTTGTGAACCTATCAATTGTTTTTCCTTAAGAGCGTGGGCATTTGTAAGGAGAACTTAAGCAGGTTGAGAAAATCAGATCAGTTGACAGTTACCTTTGGCAGACTAATCAGAAACAGCACTGGTGCCCCCAGGTAGCCGAATATCTTAGGTTAAAGAGTTCTAAGGCTGTGCGTTGTTCATATTTCCTCAGTTAATGTGTCTTTCCTTTTCCTGATCAGTAATTACTGATTACTAGGAGGTTTAGTGCTGTAAAGCTGCAGGATTTTCTACATGCCGTGTTGTTCTACCATCACCCTGTCAGTTTTCCCCATTGGATTTCCCTCCCACCCCAGCTCTCGAAGTGATTTGGTGTGAGGAAAGGAACATTATACATGTGCTAATGGCAGGAGGCAAAAGGCAAAATAACTTGCCTTCAGTCATCCAGTAAATCAGGGAGAAAGCTTGGAGTAGCATAGCAATTCTTTCTCTCATATTTCTGTGCCTTAAAGGCTTCAGTTAAATGCCTACCAGCAAAGGTTCTAAGCAAATTAGATTGTGTTCTCTTCAGTTGTCAGCTAACCTGCTGTGAAATGTCAAAGATTATAAATTTAGCTAGATACGTGTAGCAAGAGAGGAACTCTGAAGACCCTTTCTCATGGATATTTGTGGGGAAAAAAAAAATGATTGTGTTCTGATCAAAATTTTAAAATAAGACTGTGTTTCACTAAAATGAAACAGAGAGGAAAAAATGTGTTTTCATGCTATTAATTCAAAGCTTGAAAACTGGAATTGAGAAACGCTGATATTGTGTGCAGTTTACCTGAGAAACTCAAAGGAAAGAAAGGGAGGAGACAAAGCAGAAGTGAGTCCCCACGTGAGAGCTGGTTAGATAACAGACACCCATGGGCTGTGCTTTGCCTCTGAGAAAAAGCCCAGAAAGGCTCTGAAGCGCAGATCTTTCCAGCAGCAGGCAAACAGTTGTTGCCCATTGGTGTCCATTTGTAGCTCTAGATGTGCATGCCAAAACCTGAATTGAGAATGATGCAATGGGGCCTTTTCAGATTAACATGAAGAGCCCTTCCCAGGAGAGATCATGTTCTTTACAAGAGTGTCATGTGCCTCTAATACAGCTTGGGAACTGGCTTTATTCCACCATACTGATATATCAAAACAGAAGTGTGTCTGCTTTGTGATTAGCTGCCTTAGTCCCTGTTAACTCCTGATCTTGTACTAAGCCTATCAGTACCAGGTCTATGCGCGTTGCAATGGCACACGGCTTGTTCAGGATGTTGTTATAATTACAGTGCTGCCACAAAACACTGATTCATATCTGCACTGTTTACAGGCCTCTGACAATGCTATTAGTTCAGTACATAATTTAGCAGTAAGTTAATAAAGAGGCATTCACCCTATTAGGCAAAACATGCTTGCTTTGCAGACAGTCATAAATTAGATCATGAATTATTGACTGTTCACTCTGTCCTGGTTTGTGTTAGGAAGTTTGATCTTATTAACTCTGTCTGTGTAGCTGTGTGTATCTCTTTTGAGCTACCGTGGAATTGAAAAAGAAAGAATTACCACAAGCAGTCTACATGAAAAAAGGCAGGTCACAAAATCCAAATCTGATTTTCAAATGTTATTTTCAAAGTTGAACATGTCTCACCATGGCTCACGCTTCAAGTTAACAGCTTACATGTCTTATCATCAGTGGAATATTTGACCACATAATTTTATTCTCTGTTGTCTGCACCACTTTATTTTTCTTTGGCTGAATCTTTCTTTCTCTCTTTTTCCTATGTGAAATTTGCATTCTTTGTTCAGTATTGCACATCCCTAGTGTGTCTCTGAATTGGTTTACACTGTATTATTTAATGTTATTTATATTATGCTTTTTCTATTTTGAAAATAAGGTGGTAGGCTGTAAAAATTCTTATATGATATACAAGGAAAGAAAAACTATGTTTGAACAGCTGAATTGTCACACAAAGAGAATAGAAGTTAATGAGTAATTAAAGGCACCTCTCTGGATTGTGGTATTTGAAACTGATCGATTTGAAGAACATCTTTATAGACATCAGTGCTGGACGTTTTTGTAGAAGTCTTCTTTTGTAACACAAAGCATCAGTACCTTCCCCCGTACATTTCTGAGCTGTTTTCCACTAATTGAATTCCACTGCTTGTGACTAACATTTAAGCAAATTAGCATGGTACTAGGACTAGCTTATGTAATGCCCATTGCATTAGAAATTCCATGCAATGATACCGAACTGGTTAACAAGTCTCTCTCCAAAGAGTTCCTTTGTTACCCATCCTGCCTGAATTACAGCTGTCCCAGAGTGCTGCTGCAGCAGAGCAGCACCATGCAGCCAAATCCATTATTTCATCAACATGTTTGCACTGATACTGCAGTTACGAGCTTAAATAGGTCAGTGACAATTTATCCAGAGTAAAAAGCTTTCTGTGGCTGCATACCTTAGAAATCATCAGCTTTCTGTGGACTCTAGTATTAGTGAAGGAAAAAATAGCTCACATCTCTTCCTGTACTCAACAGGTGTAGCCCTTTGAGGTGCTACTGAATTTTTCATTTCTTTTAATTTCCACAAAACCTGAAAATAAGATTTTAGATGAAAAAAGAAACTGACTTAAGTGACCATAGGTGGAAAAAAAACCAACAAAAAAAACCCCAAAACAACAACAAACTCAAAGTTCTTTTTAAGCAGCAAAGATCTGATTTTAAAGCTTCTAAGAAAAAACTTGGTCAACATTGTGTTTCTGACAGCCAAAAGCACTAGTACATGGTGAGACAGTTCATACTCTGTCAAAAGTCCTGGCTCTGGTTTGCATAAAGAATTTGGACTTTCAGATTTTAGCCAAGCCATATTTTTGACAGTACCTCATCGTTGTTACATTCCTTATTTCACTTTTATTGCAGCTGTTAGAGCAGGATTTCCCCACAACATGGAAGTTTTTCTATCAAACTTGTATGATGTAGGAGAACTTTGTTTTGATGTGCTGCTCATGTCATGCCATCCTGTGTGTTACTCTAAATCATAGCAACACAAGCAACAAGCTTTGGCATTTTCACTGTGGAGTACCTATTTGCACTCCACTCTGAGTTGCAGCTGTGTTGTATGCAACCCAATGGTACTGATGCTCTGAAGCTGGGGGAGTTTCTTACTGAACTTGAACAACGTGTTTTCTCCTCCTCCATTCTTTTTAAGGCTGCACCTATGTTGGGAATAGCTATTCCAATCACACCAAAACGGGAGGGAGGGTTTTCTGCTTGTCAGTGCAAGTAGAGGGATGGCAGTGCTGCTTCGTTTTGTGCTCAACTTGCTGGGCCTGATCTTTGGCAACACTTTTCTTCTTTTGTGCTCAAGTTTCCCCATTTGTAAAATGGATACAGTGATCATTATCTTTGCCTCACGGGGGTTGTTGTGAAGCTAAAACGAGTCCATATTTGCAAAGCCCTTTGAGAGCCCTAGATGAAAAGTACTTGTAAAAATCCTGAACCTGGGATTGCCTCCTGGGTTATCTGTTGTAACTGGTTTTCCTGCACAAACCTGAACGCTCTGCAGACACTGCTGGTGTCAGCTGGGAGGATTTTGACTTGGAT
Source organism: Pycnonotus jocosus (assembly GCA_013400435.1). Lineage (NCBI taxonomy): Eukaryota > Metazoa > Chordata > Aves > Passeriformes > Pycnonotidae > Pycnonotus > Pycnonotus jocosus. The sequence continues at coordinate 659,010 of VWYP01004868.1, read as the reverse complement.
TGAGGAACAGCTGAGCAGTTCAGTGCCTTCAGCAGGCAAAGCACACCTCGGTCCCAAGACAGCGCCTTGGCTGTCCCCTGGCTGGACACACCGCAGCCTGGCCCAGGCTGCTGCCATTCCCCAGGCTCGGGGCCTCACCCTGTGGTGCTGGGGACAGCCGGACCAGAGGGCTCCCAGGGTAAGTCAGGGCTGCGAAGCCGGAGCTGTCCCTGCTCTCTACCACACCTACAGTGCCTGGCCCGCGGCACTTTCCAGTACCTGCCAAGCAGCCCTGCAGCTGGGAGGAGTTTGGCTGCTTCCTGATGCCCTCATTCATCCCAGGCTTTACAGAGATTTGTTTTCTTTCCCTTTCCTTTATCCCAACACCTTCCTCTCACAACACCCCACAGCTACCTACACCTCCTTCTGCTCATCCTTCGCCTCTCCACTGTTCCACTCTGGCCTCAGCTGTCGAGGGGCAGATGTGACTCCTTGTCCTGTGAGCAGCAGTTTTCCTTCTGGCCACCATTAGAGGCTGCCAGAGCCGCCCGGATCGAGCCGAGCCAGCAGCAGGGGCTGGATGCGCTGGGAGTTCCAGCCCTCGGTTGCTGGTGGGAGTAGTTTCCGAAGGAAAGCATCGTTCATGGCAGTGGCAGGAGACCAGACGCAGAGAGACTGAGGATAACTTGGGAGTTAGAGAACGGACTGAGGAATGGAAAAATGTGGTAAGAGCAAAGGGCACCAAAACTGAGGTATATGAGAAATATAAAGGGAGAAGAAACGCAGGGTGGGAGAATATTTTGGGAGGGGGGAATATAACAAGTAAACATTAGTTCCAATAGATCTTGCAAGAGGTTAATAAAGAAAGTTTGATACAAGTTTGAGCCCATCTGAGAGAATGCTTATGGAGCCCCTACCAGTCCCAGCATCCTGCCCACCCTTTGCATGCCCCCTCCCCTTCCTGCCCTGTCCATGCTTCCCTGTCTGCTTCCTCAGCCATCCCCTTGCTGCCATGGACTTGCCATTGAACACAGACATTTAAACACAGCTGTGGGCTGGCTGGGGCAGTGTCTGACTGGGTGCTGGGGCAGTGTCTGGCCAGGCATTCAGGCAGTGGCTGGCGGCTGGGCAGTGGCTGCAGGTGTTACCTGGTAGAGCTGCTGGTCTGAGTCTCCTTGCACCTCTGTCTGTGCTGCACTGCTGCAAATCTTTTGCTTTTAGTAAAGTCATGCTTCTTTTCCAGTAAGCTGAGGTGGGAATCAGGTCTGCAAAGTGCAAAATGGTATTTTGTGTTTGGGCAATTGTTTTGTTTGTCTTTTATACTTGTGTGTCTGGTTCATTTCCAACCCAGCAGCTTTACCTTGACGTATGTTTGTGTATTGCAGTCCCAAACTCTGTTTGAAGAGGATGCTAATTATGCAGAGGACATTTTAAAAGGAATAATGTGGGAAGTGCAGGATCGTAAACTCTGTACAAAATTACCACAGGTGTGGCTTACCTAGCAAGATAGTTAATTTGCCTTGAGTTATTCTGGCCAAGCAATAACTGAGAGCTTGATGGCACAGAAAATCATTTCATTATAAATGATTTAGAACATCTGTACCTCTAGAATCATTATACAGTGACAGGATATCATTCTGCTTTCAGGATGTTTGTGATAAAGGAAAATAAATGATGAAAGAAGAGCTCCTCCTGTTGTAGATGTACTTAAACTTGACATATTCTAGAAGTTTATGCTTGAGTCTGTGTGCAAATTGAATGGGTGTCAGCTGCTCCTCCCTCAAGCCCATGTAGCTACACCCTGTGAGATGAGCTACCATTAGTTAATAACTACTCCCCATGCTCAGAGAGTGCTTTCGGAGATGCAGCTCTTCTGGGAGGCATCAGACTGAGTGGGCTTTTGCTCCTCTCCTTGTGCTGCATGAGGCTTGTATGTAAAACATTTTTACCCTCTCTGATTTTTATCAGACACAGAGAGAATGGCACTCCTTTTTAGTGTTGTTGTTGGCTCAGCCATCAAGTAGATATATGAGAAATTTTATCTGTGTGGGTTGTGGGTTTGGTTGGGTTTTTTTTCCCCATGGTGAGGATTTAGAGAATCACATTTGGAGCTGATTTAGAATTTACTGACATTGTTAGCACCTGAATATTATTGACCATCTTGCATTCTGTCTTTATGAGTAAATTTGAAATATTATCAAGTCAATATTGTACCAAATTTCATAATTAATATTGGATTAGAAATCAATAATGTGACACTATCATTATTATCACCATTTTCATAAGAATTATTATTATTTGATGCTGAAGTTTCTTAAATTGTATGAATGCTCATTGCATGGTATTAGTTTTGACATTTTGGCAACAAATTCATTCTTATAGCTAAAATTTGCCTTGAATCTCCTTACCAAGTGTTGTTGGTTTTTTTTATTTTAATCAATAATTTAAAATACAAATACTTACTGCATTTGGCAGCAGTACATTTTTAAAAGTTTTCAGTGCATGTGTCAACATATCCAAATTACACTGTTTCTTTATTTGACTTGTAATAATTTAAATAACCTATTTTTGAAGTCTCCATTGCCCTTGCAATCACCTCTCTAGTGGAGTACTGGGCTGCATCACTGCATAAATTTTGCTATCTTCAAATTCCACGTCTAAACAGGCTTAAAAGTATTATAGTGAAGCTGAGCAAACATTTTTTGGGTCCAAAATTAGATCCAAATTGCTTTTAAGTGCCAAAGGGAGAGAGCAAATCAGGGCTACCTTCATTCACAAAAATAGTGGGAAAATCACCTTCCAGGGGAACCTGCATTCCCTGCCCTTCCCTCTCTGGAGAACATGAGGCTCCAAGTTTCAGAGGAGTAGTCAGAGCACTAAACTGTAGGTGCTGTGAAATCAGTGTATTTTATTCTTTCCTCTTAAGGTTCTTTCACTTCCTCAAAGACAAGTAAAGGTTACTTGAGCCAGAGCAACCTTGCAGTGAGCATGGTGTTTTGAAAGCCAGTAGAGGCTGTGAACCAGGGTCTCCTTTTATGGATGCCCTGAGGACTTCTCAGCAACAATCTTACATGGACCTGCATTCGTCACTATGGTTGTTAGAGGTCATCCCATGGAATCACTGAATGGTTTGGGTTGGAAAGTCCAAAGATCCTCTAGTTCCAAGCCCCCCCTGTCATGGACAGGGACACCTGGCCTTGAGCAATTCCGTGTGTGGACATCCACAGCTTGTCTGGGCAACCTCTACCTCACCACCCTTAAAGTAAAGGATGTCTCCAAAGGATATTCTCAATATCTTACCTAAATCTACCCTCTTTCAGTTTAAAGCCATTATCGCCTTGGCCTGTCACTATGTGCTCTTGTAAATTTCTGTGATGTATGTAAAGATTTTGTCAAGTCAAAACAGCAGGCAGTGTTTTTGGCATCTTGATATTGAGGATGCTCCCCTGAGTAATGGGATATTAAGGCTGCAGTCTAAGGAGAGCATTATGTTACACAAAGTGCAACAGGTTCAGTGATGGAAAGAGAGGCAATGAAAGTGTTTTTCTGAGATGACATTGGAGACAGCAGATTGTTGTTTTGCTTTTTGTTTCTCTGACTGCCTAATCTTTTAGTTTATTCAATTTTGTTTTCATTCAGAGCTTATTATATTTAATTTTTATTTCATTTTGTTTTTTGCTTAACTGGAAAATTTGTTCAGCATAAACAAATGTCATTCTTGTCAAGATAAAAGGATCGTAACAAAAATATTGACCTTAACTTCCCATTTTATTTGAGAGTTGAGTTGTAAATCTGTAGGTGTTACAGCCAAGAGGCACTCAGATATATAGAAAGATGGGTGGTGGTGTTTCCATCTCTGAAGTTAAATCAGTGTTACCAGTAGTTCAGCTGTATGCCTTTGGCTTGAAGAACTTGTCTAGCAAGGCCTTTTAGGATGAAAAATCGGGTGTCATATGCAGGAGATTATGTTTGCTCTCCCAACAAAAAGATTTGGGGATATCAAATGGAACTAATAAACAGCAGGTTGGAATAACGACAAGGAGAACTTTTTAACTGCTAGCAAAGCTGTGAGATTGATTGATGAAAAACCATCCATCCACTGGGGATGTTGAGTTTACATGAGTTTTGAAAAAGGTTAAATTAGTATTAAAAAAATTATCCAAGGACATTAAATGAAAAAGAAAAAGTATTTTTGGCTCAGGAACATCCAGCAGCTAAAAATGTATTCTGGGTAAAAAACTATGTTAATATTTTTCCTTTACCATCTGCCAAAGGCCACAGTTGGAAAGAAACCCCAGGCTAGATGGAGCCCTGGTCTGGTTTATCACTCCATGTAGCTTTTATGTTTTAGATGAGTGAACACCTTATTCCACGCATTTCAGCTCCAAGCTTCCCTGTAGCTGGATCATTCTGGCCACTGGGGCAGCACTGTTTCCATTAGGCCATGGGCTGGATCTCTGTGGGAGCTGCTGGGTGTTTGGTAGGGATGTGCTCAGAAGGTTCAGCAGGACAGCTCCAGTGCAGGTCTTCTTGCTGGCTGTCTTGCCTTGCTGCCTCAGTGTGTGCCTGCAGCAAGCCTGCTAACAGGGGCCAAGGTTTTCATCTGCTGCACCAAGTTGTGCACTGAAGGTTTGTGACTGCTCTGTTTTCTATTTGTGTTCCTGTTGGGAGCCGCTAATGGTCCCCTCTTGAAATCAATCACTGCATGTCAGGATGTGCAGGAGCTCAAGGTAGTGCTAAATGAGCTCAGCATTGCAGAGCTGCATTAATATTGCCATTTACCTGTGGTAATTGGCTGTAGACATATGGAAGATATTGATCTGGCTGGATTTCTACTCTAGATCTACTTTGTCAGTGTAGCTGGCTTGGATGTCTCTGCATGGAATTTCACTTGTGCCAATTTTGATGTAATATGATGTGTCTTTGGGGTCAGATTCCAGATATTAGATTGGGGAATATTTTCAGCCAAGAGGGGGTGTGTGTGTGTGTGTGTGTGTATATATATATATATATATACACACACACATATACTCCCAAAAATAGACACCCTGTGATAAAGGTATTCAAAGACATTCCACCTAAAAGGACAAAAGGATCTCTTGGGGTGGCAGAAAGAGTTAACTTGGAGAGAAGCCCCAGCTTTGTCCAGGAACTTCTCAGAAATAGAGTAGGATACAGAAAGGATCCAAAGTTCTTTAAACAATAAATTGCTTTTTTGCCACTTTGTGTTTGGAATGTAGTCTTACAGCTGAGTTTAAGGCCTTTAAGAAAAAAAGAAAATAAAAAAGGAGAAGATTAATAAAAAAGGAAATGCTGATGCATCCTCTATTGAAACTGTGAATAGGAACATATTCAAGCTTCTAAATATATTTTCTTCTAAGAGTCTAAAGGCTGCAGGGACTTTTCCATTCCTAATTATATAGTGCAGTATGCCGTCTGTTTCTGACTTACTTCAAAAATAGAACTTAGAGTCATAAATGAAACACAAGGAGAGGAATAAAGAGATGCTATATATGATAAGGAAGTGCTCTGCTAATATTTTTACTGCTGTAGTCAGTCACCTGGATTTAAAATTCAGTGGCTGTTATGCAAACCCTTTAATACACTGGGATTCCATTAAGAGGCTGTTTAAAAAAAAATAAATCTGTGGATAACTAAAGCAGTAGCAAAGGACAAGCAATGTAAATGTCTTATGACAATTCTGTGGCTCTGCTGGTTTTGTCTCAGGTCTCAGCAAGGTCATGTTGCTACTATGTTGTTGAAACGCAGTCATTTCAGGCAATAACATATTCTGAAATTGAGAAGTATTTCCTGAAATCTGACTTATTCCCTCACAATTTGAGCTCCAGTCCCTGTTCTGGAAATGAAATAAAGCTCAAAGTCTTCTGGTGGGACACCTGCAGATCATGGTGGTAGGATCTGTAGTCTCCCTGGATGCGATCTGAAATTCCTGACGGCATTATAGAAGGCACTTTTGCCTCCAAAACCATCACTAGACTCCTGGTATACAAAGGAGGAATTTCATTTATATGGTTTTATTTCTCATGCAAACTTTGGGAGGACAAGAAGTAGGACTTTGTGCTAACATGTCCCTGGATATGGGAATGAGAAAAGTGACTGGGACTGCCCTGATGTAGAGGAAGTGAGCTGGATCTGCATGGGCAGGCTTTTGCTGATGCTCTTCTATGTCTTTCACCTTCTGCCATTTAAGCAGGAATCCACTAGAGATCACTTTCACTTGGAAGGGTAAGTGACTATTTTCTACACCCAAATACCGAAAAAATTCAAAGGAGTGCACTGTAAGGATAACCAACACAATTTCAGGTCCCCCTGCAAAACCTTATGGGGTTTGAAGGCTGTGGGCTGAACACAGGTGGTGTGCTATAGACAGACTGGGTTTCCATTCTATTGTAGTAAAATCTGCACACATACTTAAATGAGAAACATTTTTTAAGGGTTTTTGTTGGTTTGCTTTTTGTTGGTTTTTTTTTTTTAATTTCAGTCTCTGAGATGATAACCATGCCAGTTGCTGATATGAGTTGTGAGGCTGCAGAAACGCTGCACTAGGCTTGAGCAAGACTTGTTAGCTCAGCCAGTCCGACAAACTTTGGGCTCCTGGGGCCGACACACGGAAGCTGGTGTGCCAGTGCAAAGGGAGAAACCATCTGCCCGGGTGAATCTACTGAGGGAAATGCTGTGCAAGAGTTTAGTTCTGTCTTTGCTCACACACAGCTGCCTTTTGTGCTTGGCTGAGGTGTTTGCCTTTCAACTCTCGCTTCTGAAGACTTGTTGCAAGGGCGAGTGCAGCCACTAACAGGCAGGAGACTGCTTTGTTTGGTTATCCAGTGTTTATGCTGAGTATGCCTTGGGGCTGTAATGAGGGCTGGTCCCTGTGTGAGATGAGCCAAGAAGGTGTAGACTCTCCTCTGGAAAGCTTATTTAGACTGTAAACAGGAGACAAAGGAAGCGGGATGCAGGTGAGGTTTTAATCCTGCATTTGTAGACTATGAAAGAAGAACCTGGTGGAGGTTGCACACAAAGAGTTGGGATGGCACCAGGCCAGCATTATTTGGGGAAAGCTTATAGTTTATTGAATTTAATTCATTGCAATGGATTAGTGCCATTGATTCAGAGGCTTGAAGGATGTTGTTTTTCTCTCAGAAGTGAAACATTGTGGGTTTAGTCCTTATTTATTTTCCTCAGAACTAAAGATAATTCTCTTCTTGTTAGGAGCATAGGTTAGATTCAGTACTTCAAATAATGCCTTTGTCTTAAATATGGTTGAGTTTACCATTTTATTGCAGCAATATTTCCATGTATTTTTAAATCAAAATCAATCCTAGGATTTCAAATTATTATTAAGTTTGGTTCTAATTCTGCTGTGTCATTTGTGAGTTACAAACCCCTCCCCCCACCATAAGTTTTATCAAGTAGTATTTTCAGTAATAACTGGATATGAGATATTTGGAATTTAATTATAAATCATGTAAGTGTCAAATTTTGAGTTAGAATTGGCTATTACCTTCATCAGACATTTTCATAAGCACTAGTTCCTCTCCACCTTCCAGAGACAGACAGGAATTTTCTTCCACTGCTAAGTTTTATCTCTTTATTTTTGAAATAGGTATAGGAGTAGTTTTACACTACTTTACAATGTTAGGAAGGGGTCTAAGAGTATACAGGAATTTGCTACAGAAATTGGATCATGTCTCTAAGGATCATTATACATCCTAAGGTGCATACATGTCATTGGCATTTAGTGTTAGCTCTTCATACTGTGACTTTAAAGACAGATGTGAAGACTGCTGTAGTAAATATGATATCCTTTATTCTGAATCCTTAGTGGAAATTTAAAAAGAAGAAAAATTATACCTCTTAGAAGGAAGGTATATGAACCGGTATCAATATGTACATTTTTTATGCAGTATTCTGTAAATTCTGGTTATTGTGGAATAGGAAGGATGTGTACAGAATTTTTTAAAAAAATAAGGAGAATCATCCTTCTCTAGCTAGTGGACTAGACATATTATCTTAGGGTCAGATAATGTAATTATAATTATTTGCTGACCTCTTGAAGAAAAGATCATAATCCTTTCAGCTTTCATCCTAGAATCTTTTGTTCTTGCTTAAGGTGCTGTGCTCTTGTGAGTTCTGTAAGAAAGAAAATATCAACAGTTTTGTAGGGAAACAGGCTAAAAAGGCTGGATGAAGGAGCAAAGGATAAAGAGGACGTTTAGCGTTTCTTTGTCTTACCTTTGTAGCCTGATAGCTCCATACTGATATATGGAGTTATATATCTACCTGATATATTCCATAGTTTTGTACTCATTCTGCCATTATAACTATTTTAACATTGATTTCTATGCTCTGACTAAAGAATAAATAAAGTCCATATGAATTTGGGTTTTTCTGAGGAGTCAACTAAAAAAAAAACCCAATTAGCTTTGGTTAGAAAGAATCTATGAATGCTGGCCGTTCTGCAATGGAAAACATGATAACTCTACTTCTGAAAAGCAGCATTGCCCACTAATATGACTTAGATGGAGGTGTCTGGATGACAACTAAGGCCTGTGGATTACTACAGGATTTAGCGTCATGATCCACAGAGTACAGATTATTTCCTTGTTCTTGAGTCTGTAGTTGGTTCTAGTCAGCTTTGTTATGCAGCTGCAAGTGGGCTAATGTGTGTTGGCAGGACCATTTGGTCTTCTGGAGCTCTTAGCTGCCACACTCCACTGCTTTGGGTTTCCCTCCAAGGCACCATATTGCACAGAACAAGGGAACAGAATGATCATTACCAGTTGTCACCTACTATATGTCCAGTAAGTGCCTAAGGATTGTACTTGTCTTCTTTAATTCCAGGTTGACTGAGGCGTTTATCAGCTTCTCAAAGATGTCTGCACAGTTTCTTGAAAACAGTAAAAATCAAACTTAGATTAATATAATGAAGTTTAGGACCTTAAAGTAGGAGTTTTTTCCTTAATACCTTAATTCCTCCAAAGCCCTTGTCTGCTTTGAAGATGGCAACAAGTATCAGTAACCCTGAGTCCCCGACCTTCCCACTTAACAACAAAGGATCTCTCATAGTTCTTCTGTCAATTGTAACTGGTTTGGATGTTTTCAGCATTTAACTATCTCGGGTCCTTCATACCTAATTTATACAATAGGATTCTGTAGAATATGTCCACTATGTTAAAGAACTTAGAGCCAGTGTGCCATATGAAAAGCTAACTCATTCTAAATTGTTACCTGCATGGGGAATTCTACAGACCAGAATAAATTTAGGTGTCTGCATAATATTTGAGAGTAGTCCTGAGGAGAACAGCAGATGGATGAGAAGCTCAACATGACCTGGCAATGTGCACTGGCAGCACAAAAAACCAAGATGTATGAAGTCCCTCCCAACCCAAACCTTTCTCTGATTATATGGTTTTATGACAATACAAGTACTGTATGTATTGGTGAAACTGCTGGGATCTCTTCTGTTGGACTTGTGTTATCTTGGATTATGAGGCAGATCTTCCCCTGGGCACAGGCCTGTCACCATCTGAAACTAACGGGTATAGGGCCTATTCTCCAATAAATGGGAAAAGGAATCACAAAAATGAAATTATGCCATATACTTGACACGTGAATATAAAGCTAGGAAAATGCACTGGAGAGCTGCTTGCAAGGGCAGAATAATTTTATCCTTAAGGGGTAAGACCATGCTCTTAAGAATGTGAAAGAATTTTCTTAAACTGGGTTTACTGACTTTTTTTGTTATTATCCTTTTAGATTTATGTTGTTGTGGCATGTGCATGTATGTTCTTGAATATTGTATTTATTTATTAAAAAGTGAAAAATTCACCTCCTTATGAGGGAGAAAAAAGCCTACAGGTGTGGAAAGGCATAGAATCATAGAAGCATAGTTTGGGTTGGAAGGGACCTTAAAGATCCTTTAGTTCCATCATTCCCAGCCTTGAGCAGTGACACTTTCCATTAGGCCAGATTCCTTAGAGCCCCTCCCAACCATGGAAACTTCCAGCTTTGGAGTAAACCACCAAACTCGGCCTTCGAATGATATCTGGAAACTTTGTGATATAGTACTTTTCCTCAGAAGGGAAGCCTTGTGTCCTTTCCAAGTTTGACCAGTTTCAAATAACTGTGTTCTTTTTGTTGTTTTGACTTGGGTTTTTTTAAAACAAAATCATCAGCACAAGAACATGACAAAAACCATTCTAAATTCTCAGAGTTCTGATAAACTTAGGTAAATTTTCATTCTCCCTCCGTGTGTTAAGACTCCTAATCAATACCTAGATCAAGTGTTCTTTTTCTGTAAAGAGTAACGTTTGATAGTTGATTTTTATGTATAGAAACATAGCAGAAATAAAAATATTTCTAGCAACCCATATTTGCTTCACTGATTGTCCTTTCAGACATTTAGAGGAACACATTTGTTTGCAATATGTCTTTTTCTTCTGTACCCAAAATACTTAGAGGCATCTCACAACAAATGTTGCACTACTGCACAAGAGCAGTAGTCTCTCAATTAATCTAATTCTTTGGAATTTGCTCTTTTCACTTGTCCTCATTTTCAAAGAAAGGATGGACTGGTAGTTAAGTCGTTAGCCTGCTGCTTTGGAAATGGATTTTACTGCTCCTAAGTTGTAGATTTCCTTTCCAACTAGGACAAATCTGTCAGATAAGGAGAATGCTGCTCCATCTAACCAGGACATTGAGGGTGATTATGTTTACTGTAGTAAATGCTCAAAGACTGTGAGGGAATTTTGTTAGTATTCTAATAAAAAAGAAAATGTGGTTACCATACAGCAGATCTTGAAACCTACAGTCAGTGTTGAAAATATAAAGAATTTAACTTGAGTAAATTATTTAGCATCAAGCATTCTCTTTTAAATTGCTGTCCTTTTTCGTAGGATAGCATTTTTACTATGACAGCTTTTGTATCACACTGTGAGATTTCCTTGAGAGCAACAATAGTTGTCCTTACTATAGTCCATAGTAATAGCATGCAGCATGAGTGTTTTAAAGCAAATTTATATTGTTTAGTCAAAAGTGTTTTAATGAAGTCTGTAAAGACAAGTTATTACTGATTTCTATCACTATTGTGCATGTAACTCCTGTTTATGAAGGAGGATGGTAGGTGTGGGTGATTGGGTTTGACTCAGGTTTGATCCAGTCTGAATCAGGTATGTCTTTTGGAAGGACTGAGTGCTCTGTCTCATTGCTTGTGAAGCATACTGCATTAAGTCTGTCATCTGGCAGACTTGGACTTGATGATCCTTGCGAGTCCCTTCCAGCTCATCATACTCCACGATTCTGTGATTCCCAGTGAAGTGATCTTCATTTTACAGCACTGCTGACAAAACTTTGGTACAAGGTAACACCTGAAGCATTTAGTACATGTGCTTCTTTGTTGCTCTTGTAGGGTCAACGATTGCATCTTGCGTGTGAACGAGGTTGACGTGTCGGAAGTCTCGCACAGCAAAGCCGTGGAGGCCCTGAAGGAGGCCGGTTCCATAGTGCGATTGTACGTGCGGCGAAGGAGACCGATACTGGAGACCGTCGTAGAGATCAAGTTGTTCAAAGGACCGAAAGGTAGATAAGAAAATTAAAAGACATCAATTTTAAACCTGTGTTTAACCTCTCTTGTAGCTTAAATTGCATCTGACCTTGTTGATTTGCTAACTGGTTGACCTGTCAAATACTGAAATGGAGTTCATTTAGGCTGGTAGAATTTGAATTAATGGTTACGTCTCTTCCTGAAAAATATAAAGGAGTTCGGGTAGTTGTGGTTTGCTTTGTTTGGTGATTGCTGCAGGGATGTCTCCTTTACCTTCTAAAGAGACACAGAGATACGATGTGGCAGCACTTATACTACCTCTAAAGTTCCTCTACTCATACCTTTGACTTTCCTTTAAGGTGCTGTTGAATGCAGAGTTTCTGAAATCTTCCTCTTTTTAGAAGGCTTTTTGATTATCCAGCTTACCCTCTCTACTTTCGTGGTAGTTTTTTCTAGTTATCTTTGGCACATGACAACAAGAATATCAACTTACACAGGTCCATAGAAGAATTTTATTTTATTTTATTTTATTTTATTTTATTTTATTTTATTTTATTTTATTCTTCAACAAAATTATGTGGAAATCAAGCACAAAACCTTCACTAGTCTAAATGAGCTTTATCTCTTCCAATAGAACCTTCTGGTTACAGAACAAAAAGCCACATTCCTTTCTAGAAGCATTTTTCTTAATAGCTAATTTCTGGACAAAGAAAATGCATGTTTTCATGGTACATGTGAATAGAATGAACAGCTGCTAATTTTTTTTTTTGATCCATAATAGCTATTTCATAAGCAGGTCTTTACTATCTATCTATATGTATATGAAATGAAGACATTTGCATGTATCTTAATATATGTAGTGCACATGACATTACTCTGTTTTATCTATAGTGAATAGTCTACAGCTTTTTCAGTGTTCTCCCTTACATATCCCCTCATGTGAATATTATAGTATGCTTCTCCATAGCGTTTTTTTATACCACTAGTAGAGTACATTTAATATAGTGAGACATATTGTTGAGATTGACCTCTAATATTCAATATAGTGCAACACTGGAAACAGTACTTTGACAGGAACTTTGACACTGCAGTGTCTTCATTATGCTCTGCTCTTGGAGAAGAGTAAAATATATTTAAACATACATCTGATGGTAAATCCCTGAAAAGTCTGGGTTCTTGTGGTCAGTTTCAATGCTGGATTGTTTTTCTAATAGAAAAGCATTTTTAATGGAATTTTGTATGCATGTGAATTCAGAGTAGAAGTGCAGGCAGTGTTTTTAAAGATTTGGAATTAAACTAAGTGTGTAATATGATCATCATTTTGAGAGACCTAAGGCTAAAGAAACTAAAATTAACATGTCCTTTTTGGTTGTGATGAAACAGTAAAAATTATTCACCGTGACTAAATTTTTGCTACATTGTGGAAACAGACAAGAGAAGCAATCATTATCTAATAGTGGGTTTGTATTGTGTTTGTTTTCAGTGTATGCCTGAAACTATTTATTTTTAAAAATATTTTCATAAAACAGAATGAATACCAAAAAAGTGCCTTTTAGGGCAAGTGAAAGAACATTTGCTTCCTACTGCTGAAAATATTATTTTGCATCTATAGTCTGACATGAAGTTTACTACAGATAAGTGCTATAAATAATGAATTTTATTGTTAAGTTGAATATATTTTTTTATATTTTCACTTTTATAGAAACAAGTTAGCTTGGATAGGAAACTTGGATAAAAAATAAGTTGATGGGCTAGTTTTCTGCAAAAGCCAAGGGTTTTATCTTCATAATTCAGACAGTAAGGGTGCTCTATTAGGCTTTCTGTATTCACAGATAAAAAAGCAAAATGAAGAAAATAAATAACTTACAGTTGCGATGAAAACCTTATCAATACTATTTTTAATATCTAGAGCATTTTTCCTGTGATTTTTTTTCAAAATATTCCATGAAAAAGTTATCTATTTAGAGGCATCAAACTCTTAGCAGAAGTTGAGAATAAACCCTGTGACTCTTGGCTGTTGTCACACCTCTGATGCTTTTCTCCTCATATTTCAGGCGATTTATCTGTAAACTGGTCTTTCACACCATTGCTATGCATCGTAAGAACCACTTAGTATTTATATAAACAGTGTTTCTTACTTCTCAGAGTGAAATTGGGACGTTTTGGTGTCCAGAGCAGGATCTGAAAACCAGCATGGTAATTTCCACACCGTTCCTTCTTTCCTACTCACAGAGTTAATAAAGAAAGTAAATCTGGTTTTTAGACAAGAAGGTTGTTCCATACCAAACTCAGAGCAGCAAATATCTTTTCAATTCTTTTCCTGACTGTCTCTGTCAGTATATAACCCAGCATTTACTGAGTTCATTCCTTACTGCCCTGAGAATTTACCACATGAAAGCAAGGCTTGGCTTCCATAATACCAGGTAAACTCAGAGATCCCTAACTACACTGTGTGTAGTGGATTATATCTTTCAGCACTTGAAGTTGGTAACGAAGGAAATTTGCAAGGCTTTATATGTAGAGGTCATTTTAATTTCATCTGAGATATTCAGCATGAAGGCTTTTACAAGTCATTAGTCCATAAAAGTTAGTTGGGTTTTTTAAATGGGTGTTAATTTTCGTACATAGCAACCACCATATAAAAGACATTGATTAATTTGGTGCATGTATTTTAAATGTCAGATATTAAATAAGAATTGTCTGGCAATGGCTTTGGGCACATGACAGGGGCAAGGGCATGGTCTTGTGCTGCCAGGCGGTCACTTCAGAACGCAGACCCCATGCGGTTGTTCCTGTTGCTTTATAAATAGGCTCTTCTAGCATCATATGGGCTGATCCTGTAAACCTTTAGTTTTATTTCTGGAGTGAGAGGAGATAAACAAAGACACAAATGAGTTGTGTAGTAGAAAAATCGAGGGTTCAAATAGAGCTGCTGCTGTGTAGGCATTTAAAGCTGATCGTCACTTTGACACACCTGATTGCGAATATTGGCAAGCAGCCACAGTTTTTATCTTGAAGGTAGTTGCTAACTGTCATCCTTGCAGGCTCTTCCTCTCCTTCATGTGCTCGGGAGATTGTCTTTTGTATGCCTCTTGCATGTCTCTTCAGTCAGGCACACAGTTCACTGTATGGCTTTGCAAAGGATTGGGTGGCCTACAGTAGATGTTTTGTTTCAGTCTCTCCCAGTGCTCGGCAGATTTTAGCAGCCAGCATCCCTACAGTGGCTGACAGCTGTGACAGAGGAAAGATATACTTGCAGCTTTGTTATTTAAATCATTGGCATTTAGACAGTAGTGAAAATCCTGTCATAAAGTAATATGCTTTTCTTGCTCTGTATTGAAACAAGACTAGCGGTAATGAGAATGGATTGTACATGCTGCAGTGTTTGTTCCTGGGGAGCCAAATGCAGGCGTTCAAAACAAAGCAATTTAATGGTGCTGTCTGGCTTTGTAATATCACTTGTGCATTAGCTTCCTGTAAGATCCTGCAAACAACTGTTTATGGGCAGTGAATTGTGAACTTCCGTCACTGTTCAGGGGTTGCAGTGCTCAGTCTCATTTCATTGCATTTGACTAGAGGATTTTAAACCAAAGTAGTTCCACTGTCCTCAAGACTTTCATACTGTCCTCTCACACTCCAGGTATACTTTCACTAAATCCAGAAGCATTGAATAGTATGATGGTGCACAATTAGTATGCTGATGCACAAGTGATAGAAATTAAAATAGATTTTTTTTAATTTCAGTTTTTAAATGGTTAGCAGAAAAATTTATTTCTACCATTGTAGACAATTTCTGGCAGTCAGAAACTTGGGTAGGTCACATAAAATATTACCTACCTACTTGCCTACCTAGCTGACAATTTAAGCTCTGATATAATGTACCGAAAGGCGGGAGGGCGGGGCGGGGGAAAAGCAGAAAACAAAGATTCTTGTAACTACAGCAGTGGTGGATCAGATAATAAACTTTTGACCTTACTTCTGTAGGAAATGTGGTGTCTTAGAAGACTTCAAAACTGCAGAAATGAAGTTCAGGGTATGTGAAGCGGAACAGCTGAATACCAGGAAACTTCAGAGGAGAAATGTCAGACTTAAAAACACCCAAAAAAAGGAACATAAAGGGCAGTTAATTTTGCTATCTGGATATTCTGGTGGCTTGAGTATAAAGTCATAGAGAAAGAGCATTACTTTCCCACACCCTTCATGATAATAATGCCTATCATTACAGTGTTTGAGCTGTGTCAGGATCTTGCCACGATGACTGGAGCTGCCCTTCTGTTCACAACATTTTAGATGAAAAGGCTCTGGACAGACCAGCAGCTCTGTCACTTTTTGATTTCTAAAAGCATGCTTTTTGCTCATTCCTGATGAATTCAGCCAGTGGCACATTCTCATGAAGTCCACCCCATACTGCTTTGGGCACTAAAACGTGGTTAGGGGCGCTTAATTCTCTACTGTTTCTGCTATCAGAATTAGGGCCATATCAAAACTTTTCTTTTAGTCCATTTGGACTGTGGTTATATTTTGGGGCTTCAGATTAAAAATTAATGCATATCTTCAGCACTGTTAGCCCTATTCTCTATCTCCTTCTGGATGGCTATCCTTCTTATCTTAAATTTCTTAATCAGCAAAGACTAAGCTCCTAAACCAGACATCTCAATAAAATATGCAAAAATTAAATGGGACTAATATAAAGGGCATAATGTGCATTTATTTTGAGATTTATGTATATCTGTCTAAATGTTAGACTACGTCACTGGGCATAACCAGTTCCAGAGTTCCTATTTCGTTGTGTTCTGTGCCGAACTGACGTTCTGTGGAGCATGGTGGATTTTCTTTTCCTGTAACTATTTGTTTTATTCTTGATGACACTGAATAAAGTCAGTGAACAGTAATGAAGCTTTATTACTATACTAAGAAAAGAATCAGTATGGTTTAAGAAGGGTATTTTTTAACTCTCTGATAAGTTATGAAATTTTCTTGAGAAGATGCAGAGATTTTTCACCATCAAGATAAGGTATGATTTCACTGTAGATTTATCTTGGATTGTTGCTGAAATGTCCTCTAGTCCATTACTGTCTGTAGTTTCCTAGAGGTTCATATTTCTTTTTTCATAAGAATAGACATATTTTAGTTTTGATGGATGGCTTTATTGGAAATATCTTGTGTGTTCTGTTGCCTAGATAATATCCCAGCTTGCAGTGACAACTGAAATAGTCACAGAAGTACAGTTCAATTATGTGTATTTCAAAATGTCTACTAAAAAAATATTGTTCAGTTCAGAATAGCAGAATAGAGGGTTCATAAAAAAAATTAAAGTCCTGCTTTCAGTGAGGAAAGGAGGAAACTTATGAAACACTTTTATCTAGCAAAGCAAAGTCAAAAGTTACCTTTTTATCTCAGGTAATAGCTACAGCACTTAAAATGGAAGAACGGACTTTTTGCAAACAAAGAACCTCAATTATTTATTTCCCAATTTCAGAGAACAGTGAGAGCTTTCAGATCTTGCTGTTTGATAACTGATTTGCAAGTGCTTGCTCGTGACTGATGATGGTACATATTTGTTTGTTTGTTTGTTTTTTATTGCAGCTATCACATCTACTACTTTTATGATCTATTTTCTCTAATTTAAGAGTCACTAAATATGCCATAGCAGACTTTAGCATGTGGGAATAAGTGAGTTTATGGGAAGATAGGAAGATATTTTCTTAATTAAAAAATTAAGAAATGTTTTATAAGGTCCAAAATGTTTTCGACAAAATCATTTTTTCACATTTTGAACAGAACCTTTTCTTATGGTCTTTGAAGAATTTCACTCTTGTGATCCTATCAGCTGTGAATTTACTTCTGGTTTTCAATGCTCTCTTCCTTCTGTGTTCTGTGCATCCTCATGTAAAACAGAGCAAAATGAGGCAACTTAAAAGACAGAACTATAGAAAAATGAAGAAGCAGGCAAACTTTCTCAAGTCTGGATTTAACAAACTATTTTGTTTCTCAACTCTAATTTAAGTGCTTCACTTCATATTATTTTAGCTGTATCACTTACTTCAGGTATAAATAGAAAACCATCACAATTGAAACTAAAATACCATTTTTTGTGAAATGTCTTTTCTTGAAGGAACTTGTATTTCCTCCAATTAGCAGAAAGTGCTCCATCAAACACTAATACATAATTTTCCAGTTTTAAGATAGTGGCTCAAAACATCATTTATAAGTTAAGATCACTAAAAAAATGGCTTTCCTGCAGGCTAGGATTGTCTAATGTAAGAATATGTGAGTATCTGATAGTTTATCACATGAAAATTATATTCTCTTGAAAATCATAAAATTAGAAAGCACCATGATAAAAGTGCTATAAAAGCCTCTGCTATTTTCCAACCATATTTTGACAAGTTTGTGTTGCCAGTGCCTGATGTGGTAAAATTAGTAGGTTATAGCTGTACCTTTATATTTCCCTGACTGAAGATCATGTTCTTTAATTTAAGTGATGATAAATGCATACAGCTGCTATTATCATATTCTTCTTTATGGTATAAATAAAATACCAAATGTATAAACTGCCTTTGGTGACTAAAGACTCGCCATCTCATTTGTGCAAGTTACCATATGTGAAGTTTTTCTTTAAAAAACCCATACTGATTCTCTGAAGTGATTCCTTCTATTCCTGAAGAAAAATAGTTCTTGGACACAATTTCACAAAGTAATAGCTATTATAAGAATGCCACTTCAGTTCTAGTGTTTCAGGCTGTTTCTAAAGTCTTTTTGTCTTTAGCAGAGAAAGAAGGTAAATCTGTTTTTTGTTAGAAATGCAGTTTAATGGCAGGAAGTGATGGAATCTACTTGCCCTCACATCAGACCTAATTCAACCATCTTTGGAGATTAGTAGTCAGTAATTAAAGAAATTAATTTCCAAATCAAAAAGGATAATTTCAAAGGGAATTCAAAGTCCCTCCTCCTGGCTGGTTGTCTCACCTAGAACAGGAGCTATCCTGTGAGCTGTAGGATATTACTTGCTTGAAGTCTTTCATATTTTCGTGATAATTATGATTTTCCCCCTTTTCTTTTTAAATGTCATTTTCCATTAGCAGTAAAGAAGTAAACAACATGTCTGGGAAGACTGTGCAGCAATATTATATGCATGTATTTTGTCTGTTTTTCCCTTGAAAGCATTAAGCTCCTAAGAACTCTCCAAGCAGGTCTGAAGAATCCTGTGTTCATACGCAAAATGAACATCTAATCTCATAGTAGATTTTAAGTATCGTTTTCCAGAAATCATTCACAAAGAGTAAGGTTTCCACTGATATGAACATTGCTTTTTGCCGCTCCATCATGCTAACTATTTCTGAAGTGTTGGAGGAGCAATTTCAAAGTGCAGTGCTATATTTTAATAGCCAATTGAGATGGCTATAAAAATCCACCACTGTGCATTAAGATCATTACTAAATTGCTTCAGCAATACTTACTGATGAGGCAACTTCAGCAGAACACATTTCATCTTAATGAACTGTGGCTGCAATAGAGCAAAAGCAGCAGCTCAGGGAAAGATAGATGTGCAGGTAGGTTTGGATGCCAACAAACTGGAGATTTTGTTTCAGGAAAAATAAGCTTTGGTTGGTTGCTTTTTGTTTTCAATAGAGAAAGAAATCTGTCATCTTTTTCATTACAATTGCAGTTAAATGGCAGAAGATGGTGCTATGAAATTTTTTCACATCAGACCAAATTCAACCATCTTTGGAGCTAAGTAGATAGTTGACATTTCAATTGACAAAATTTTCTGTGCTTGTCCTTTCTGAATTAGGTAGGAATTTTGTATTGTTATCCAGTTGCCTAGATAGTTTCATATCTCTGAGCAGAGACAGCAAAGGGTATGGTGTTCCAGTGTGACCTTGGTTTTTATCATTCTGTCATGAGGTGTTGGCCCTTTTGCTGTGGTCAGTGTTACTTCTGAGGCTTTTGCTGCAAGTCAAGAGCTGTTAGCATGACTTACTAGATTCCCCTGATACTGCTGTTGTCACCTTCACAAGTTTAGCTCTAAACTTTTTCCTGAAAATTTGAGAGAAGGAAGCTGTCGGGGTTTGTTCCGGTTTTTTTGTTTGGTTCTTTTGGGTTTGTTTTGTTTTGATTGCTTCCTGTAGAGACAGAGCTTATTAATTTCTGTGCTCAGCTGTTGAATAAGTGATGGATGCATCTCCAGCTTTGGTTCATATGGTGTCCTTCTGTGTGGCAATAACACAGACCATTTAAAAATTCTGTACTTGATTTATCCCGTCCTTGTGGAAATGCTTCAAAGGAATTTGCTTTCTTAATGGATTTCCCAGTTACATAATGATCTCCAGCGCGCTGCTGAAAAGTTTCTTGGAACATCTTTTGTCTCGGGCTTGTATGAAAAACTGTGATGTGTATGCTTTGGGATTCTACTTGACACTGTGTCCTTACACTCTCTGCAGTTTTTAAAACTCCCAAAGACTAAGTGCCTTTTTTGGTTTTTATTTTGTCTATGCCAAGTGTGAGGGAAATTCCCCATTGATCTTGGCCAGCTTCTTTTTCAATTCTGAAGTTTTCTCCTGACTAAATGTAATACATCAAAGTCTCATAATTTTGTGATTATAGCATGTCTTTGTACTCCTTTTTTCCCTCTAGGTTGTAACTTTCTGGGTAGAAAATAGTTTCGTCATTTGCCTCCCCATTCTAGAGTGCTGCATAAGAGTTAAAAGGGGAATGAGAGAAGATCCCTTTCATTTTCCCTACGTTTTCCATTGCTATTTTCATCAGGAGGACAGGAGATGCAGCAGACAGTGTAGCAGGTGTTAATTGCCTCATCAGAATTTCCAGATACACAATAAATCAAAAGATAGGGAAGGACAGTGGCATAATTTGCTAAACTACTGGGCTGAGGGTGGAAAAAGTCTTTCTGTAGACAGTTTTCTGTTTCTTAATGGAGTGGTGGGAATTTCCTAGGGAGTGGCAGTTTTCTTGGCCTTTTTCCTCTACCTATCTGATCCTTGTTCTAAATTCTTCAGGTAAATTTTAGAGAATGATTATTATGCTTGATCTTTCACCACTTTAATAATAAACAGCTGTATGGCAACTATTGCTGGAGCCTGATTGACATCCTGATGCAACAGAAGGTGGGGATTAGCCTGCTATGTGAAATATGCTCATTGATACAACATCTTTCATTTCACCTGGGTAGTCTGAAAATCCTTATGTTCTCTTCTTTGGAGATCTTCATCCTTTTTTGAATATAAAGCCTAATGTGCAAATTAGTCACATGAAACTACAGAGCAGTGTTTTCATCCTTTATTGTTCAGTTAATTATCTATGTAGCAAGTTCTGTCTTCTTGATAATTTTTAGACGTCCAGATCTTTCTCAAGACATCTGCTGTCTGGAAGACAACACACATCAGCAAAATATTGCATTGCCATGAACAGCACTGTTGAAACAATAATTGGTATTTAATTAAATTTTTATTGCATGAGGAGCTGTAGGTCTTAGGTTTTTTTCTCTTCATTTCTCTTGTTTCCTTTTGCCCTGTAATCATAAGCATGGGCAGACAGTATTTTAAGTCTGCTGAGGAAAGCATTACAGATTCTAATAATGGTGGAAAGACAAAGCTGACTGCAGCTTTAGAAATTCAAGTGATGTGGTAAATAAAATATCACACTGCAGCTTATTTAAAAATTATTTTAGATTGTCAATATTAGGCTTTTGTTTGCACTCGTTGGGCAAAAAAAGGGAAGGAGTTACATTAAGGCATCATCTGAAAGGAATAGCTGTCTTAGAAGTCAAACACCAAAGTGATTAATTGCAGTAGTTGTTCATCTGGCTATTTCCAGTCCTTGCTGGACTCCCCTAGTCCTTTCTGCAGGTCTGTCATCCTCATTTTGCTTTCAATATTGCAAATTCTAAATGAAATTTCAGTTATCCTCAATTAAAACAAGTAATATGTTTGTCAAAAAGAAATTTCCCTGTAGTATTTCAGTCTTGACTTGCCATTTGTTATTTTGGAACATTCGTCCAACAGCTTTGAAGAACTGCTTTTCCTTCATCAGTTAGGGGTTTTTTAAATTGTTTTGTGTATTTATAACATTATATTAGAATTCCTAGAAATGGCAGCTATTTTTTGAAGTTCAAGTGGAAGGCCCTTTGCTGTTTGCCATGGAACACACTGTTTGTGCAGATCATCATTCTTTGCAATTGGGATATCATAAGACATGAGACCAGGAAGTCCAGGCTCTGGGATTCCGGTGCAAAAATGTTCTGGTTCTGCCTGTGTCACATCAGTGGTGTGTACAAAGGGCAGCTGAGTTTTTACATGCAGTGAAGGTTCCTCTATTGCAGACATGGTGAGATTCTTACAGAAACAAAGTAGAGCCTTGCCATGCCAAAGTCTTGTGCTCCCTGACATCTCGACAGCTGCTCTTCAATTCTTCTTCTTTTGAGTTGGCAGTAAAGCCATTGATTTATGAGAGTATCCTTTGTTCTTACCTTGCAGAGACTCACTTAAGATTTTTTTCATTCAGAAAATATGCTACTTGGTCCAATGGCAAGTTGATACATTTTTCTCAACATTAAGCTTTTGGTGTGCTTGGTAGATGAAAAAAATCACTCTGACCTCTTCCAGTGTAATTTTTGGCTGTTGCTGTATGAGAAAGGCAAGGAGATAGCTTAATGCTTATATCTTTAGTGACTAGTTTTGGAGAAAAATGCAGCTCTGAAAGCTGAAAAAAGCAAATTATATCTGTGGAGGAAATCTCTATGAAACCATAAACACTAAGGAGTATATTCAAAATATTCCAAGGGCACAAACCTCTGTGCTCATTACCTGGGATGTTGGCTTCTGAATTTTGAGTAATAACTTATATGAACAGATGAAAAACTTGCTCTTGGATTCTTTAGAAGAAAAAAATGTCCAATCTTTATTTGTTGATGGGAAGAAACAGTTACAAAGCAAGATCTTGGAGCTTCATGACATGTAAAAAAGGGTATAATGACACAAAAACTCTTTAGGATATGATAAAAGATGTGTTGCATAAGCTAAAAGAACAATAGCCTCAAGATATGCTTGACATGTTTATTCTGGAAAGTGATATTTGCAAATAAGAACATGGTAGACTTTTCTTTCTCAAAACTGTGTTTTGGTTTTTGTTTGTTGTGTTTCTTATGCAAAACAATTTGTAGGCTGTCTTATGAAATTAATAGAAAGGCATATTATTCACTCCAACAGATAGAACTGAAATAACATAAAATTACAGCAAATAATTTAGTGAAATTGTTTATTGTGGGCACATTTACATTTTATATACTGTAATTGAAAAATAAACTCAGAGTAAGTGGTAGGCCAGGGGTAAATCTTATCCACAGTCTGTAGGTCAGATTTGTATCATTTCTAAATTCAAATTATTATCAAATGTCATAGCCAAAATTTCTTAAAGTTACCTTTAAATTACACTTTTAAGTACTGCTATAGCAAATCAGACCCCCTTCATAAGGCAGGGTTTTTAGAGATGTACAGTGTAGTTTTAGAGATGTACTTGGCAATTACAGAGAGATGCTGTGATTGTAGGTGCCTTACAGACAAGATGTGAAAAGTGCCTACCTTTTTGCTGACATCAGTTTTCACAGAAAGGTCATCTCTGATAAGGTTGCTATCATGATCAAAAACAGCAACAAAGGACAAGACCTCAGCCTCAAAGGAAGAAGCAATAGGTCTGGCAGCACTTAGAGAAGCTGGATACTCACACACTCACAGGTCCTGATGGTCTTGATGACAGACCACCAATTTATCTGATATGCTGACAATGGTTGGGCTTGAACACACGTGGGGAGAAGGTAAGATGAAAAACTGGAAAGATGAAGCCAAAAATGCATTCTATTGAAGCAAAGAAGGGGAACCAAGAGACTGTGAAGCCATCAGTATATTTTTAGAATCTCAGATGAATATTTGAAAAAGTAGGAAATCTCTTTATAAGCATCTAGAAAAAGGTTAAAGAGTAATGATAACCAGAAGAGACCATACTTCTCTTCTGCAACATTTCCTCATTTTTTCTCAGATGACTCCATGTGCTGGGAGGGTTCAACACTGAAAGTGGTCTGAAAAAGCCAAGATGTAATTGAGCAGGGTGAACTGCCAGGTGCTTTCAGCAGAAATAACCACATAATCTGCTAAACAGTGCTAACATAAGACTGTAGGAAAAGAATCATGTGGAGAGTAGCTAGAACTTTGTTGGCTGTAACATCTTGTCTCCAACACATCCTGCTGTGATGAATCATTCAAATGCTGTATTTGGTTTTATAAATTGAGGTATGGTTTATACGACATAGGAACATTCCTTTCATCCTGTACAGGTAAAGCTTTGAGCTCTGTACTTCAAGAAAGGTGTATGCCAGTTGGAGGGACTCCAGGGGAAAGCTGTAAAAATGATCAGAGATTTAGAAAGCCTGTCCTACAATGAATAAATGAGTGATCTGAAGCCATTTATCTGAAATACCAAAGACTAAGTGGGAGGTGGGGGACAGTTTATCAGCACCTGATAGAAATCTTGCCTTGCAGCACATCTTTGAAGAGTGAGTTTGCTCTCTGTGATCCTTAGGGAGGGTGTGAAACAAAATTTAATAGATAAACAATAAACAAGATTTGTACTAGATGTAGAAGAAGTGAGGATTGTGATTACCAGGGAGGACTTCAGTTCTATAACATGGGAAATACCTGGGTATGCTAGACAGCCATTTGTTAGACCTAATGCAACTGTAGTTGCTTCTACCTCAGGTTGAGAAGAATAATGATCCATTGAATTTATTCTTGTCTCAAGATTCATACCAAAATTTTCTCATTTTGCTATACTTAGAAGACAAAGAGCAGTCATGGGGCTATTTAAATCCTCCATCTGCAAAAATGAAGATGGTGGCTTCCAGACAAAAAACATGTCTTTTGCCTGTCCTCAACAGTAATTTTATATTTTTCCATCATATTTTGCTTTAGGAAGGATAAAACATTTTAGAAAAAAACTTCTATGCATGGGAAAATATTAATGAATATTAGAACAGATATCTGGTGTCTTAATCTGCATTTTTCTGTCTTTTCAATCTTTCTGTTGCTCAAACCAGGATCATGCTCCTTAGGAGCAGTTTGATCTGGTGGGTGGCCGGTTCTTCACCAAAGGGTGTTTTCACAGCATCTTTCAGTGTTTGGAGGCTGGTAAAAACTCCTTTATTTTGACTGCATCATGCCTTTTAATGCTATATCTTGGCTTCATATAAACAGTTTTGTCCAGCTCCAATCAGAGCTGTTTCTTTACACCTAAAATCAGTCTTGTAGGCTTTTGGGTGAGTCTCACTAGTATCAATCTTTTCATCCAAATAGCTGCTTAAATTTTCCAAATGGGGCCAAGAAATGGCCTGTGAATAAATCAAGATGTTAGTACATTCATTCTTTCCCCCAGGGTTTCATTTTTCACTGGAAATGCTGCATATATAGTTCCCAGAGACTGACCTACACCCTGGCTCTGGCATTGCAGGAAAGTTCAGTGTTTATTATTAGTTGAAATAGCTGATAGAAAGGCCACGTTAATATCCCTCCTAGCTAGAACCCCTCAAGGGACTGACAGCAGGGTCTTGTGTTATGCTGTATCTCATTAAGAGGGAAATTCTTACTTGCAGAAAATCTGTAGTGTAACTCAGGCTTGAACAACTGTATTTTTTAAGTGTTATGCTCTGCATTTCAATTCTGCTAAGCACAAGTTCGTAGAAAATATTTAATGGTCCGGGACCAGTCTGAAAAAAATCTATAATTCTGTTTCAGATGTGAGTTCGCGTTCTCTTTTTAGTTAGGTATGCTAGAATACAATTCCCTAAGCAAATATTTGGCATAATTTCTGAGAAGTCATAGAATCATACAATGATTAAAGAATATTTTGAGTTGGAAAGGAGCTTTTAATGTTGTCTACTCCAAGTCTTCTTGCAATGATCTAGGACATCTTCAACTAGACCAGGTGTCTCAGACCCCCATCCAACACAGCCCCATCTTTGAACACTGCCAGGGGTGGGGCATCCACAGCTTCTCTGGGCAACCTGTGCCTCACCACCCTTACAGCAAAGAGTTTCTTCTCAATATCTAATCCAAATCTACCCCCCTTCAGTTTAAAGCCGTTACCCCCTGTACTGTCACGAGAGGTCCTGCCCTCATCTTTTTTAGAAAGTTTAAAATTTTAAAAATTTTACTCTGAGAGAGTATAGGGAGCTTCTCACTGGCAAATAAAACATTTTTGCTTCACTTTGCTTCCTAGAGTGCTGCAAGACAGCATCATCAGTAAACTGAACTAAGGGACCAAACTGCAGTTTCAGAGAGACAAAAAGAATCAAAGTGCAATGACTCATGAATCTATTTTCAGAGTGTCTTTGCCTTATTACTTCTGTTCAATAAGCACCATCTATTTTCCTTTGCTGTATCATTTATATAGCTGTTCAGCTTTTAATGTCATGGCTCCATAAATTGCATTACATAAAAAAGCAAAATTACGTGTACATTTTTGCCTTGAATTCTCTCTGTGTTTTTAAGAAGAAAGTGATAATCAGATAGATTATTTACAGGTTGATTGCAAACAGGTAAGAGCTGCAAGATGAACTTTGATTTCATTTTGTATTTTGTACCTTCAGCATAATTGACAGAGAGCTTTTCAATAAAGTATTTCTGTTCAGCTTTGCAACAGGCATGAGAAGATAAGTGTTAAATTTCCCTCATCAGATGGAGGACAAATAAAAGAAACTGATGAGTCTGTCTCTGACATGTATGGTTGTTAAACAGATCCCAAACTGACAGACTGCTCCTTCTGTCTCCATTTTATTGGTGGCAAATTATTAAATATTTGTCTCAAAGAGCCATTCAACTCAGCAGAGACCCAGCTATATTCATCTAAAGATATATCACCTAATGTTATACAAAGCAAATAGCATTTATCCCTGAATTGGAATAATTTTCTCCTGTGTCAAGTCTGTAGATTTCAAAAATGAATTTATATTGGGGGAAAAAAAAAGGCAGGAAAAGCACAGATTTACATAGTACAAAGACTTAAAAAATTTAACATCTCATCAAAAAGTAAAAACTACTTCAAGGCAGATCTTGATGTGCTCATCTACAGGAACAAATGCTTTTCATTTGCATTATTAGGAGATGAAATATCTTGTTCTGCTGTCAGTAATTACAGTAATTTGTGCAGAAAATGACATAGGTACTATCTGTTAATGACTGGCAAACTGTGATCGACTGTCAGCATAAATTTGGTTCCTACACCTGAAACAGCTGGTTTATTTTGTGCATGGAAAGTGAACCATGTTTCAGGATTTGAAGCCAAGTTAATATATAATATAAAAACAATAGCAGGCTCTGGATCTTCTCATGGCAGTCGTTCCAGGTGTCTGTAACTGCCTGTCTGTCTCTTGGCACTGGAGAGGAGCCATGCCCTGTTGTTTTTTTCCTTTGCGCAAACATTATGTGTCTGAATTTATGTAGCATGAGGAATTAAATAAGGTCAAGTGAACTTAGAGCATGAACAGTGAATAGAAAGACAAAAAAAA